>CATKHJ010239850.1:0-17909 GCA_949750685.1 Vernicia montana
TGGCGCAGCAAAAAGCAAAGTGTTGTATCCAGATCAAGTACTGAAGCTGAATATCGAGCACTTGCTGATACTACTTCGGAACTAATTTGGCTTCGTCGACTTCTTCAAGATATGGGTATTAAGCAGTCATCTCCTACTACACTACATTGTGACAACCGCAGTGCTATTCAAATTGCTCATAATGATGTTTTTCATGAACGTAGCAAGTACATTGAAAATGATTGTCATTTTGTACGACATCATGTATTACAAAATTCAGTCAAATTATTATCAGTATCTTCCATTGATCAGACAGTTGATATTTTCACTAAACCTCATCCACCTCAACGTTTCCGTGATATTGTTAGCAAATTTCAAATGACTAATCTTTCACCATCTTCAGTTTGAGTGGGAATGTTAATGTAACAATAGTCAATAGTCAAAAATAGTAGCTCAACCAACTTAGACTTTGTACACCACCACCATGTGCAGCTCCTTCGTCCAGCTATCTCCCTTCAATCAAGTATTCATCAATGGTGATTTGTTGCCTATAAATACCATTCATTTCCTTTGTAATTCACACATCAAAGTATATACGAAATACTCAATTCTTTCTCTATTATTCTTGCTATAACAACTTATGTTAGAAGTTGGTTATTAAAAATTAATTTTACTATAAAATTTTTTAAATAATATATTATTATTTAATGGGGAATCTGTCGCAAAGTCATGTTGAGGATAAATGATTGAAAGTTGTATAAAGTTGGTTATAGGTCACAGGTTTGAAAAGTGTTGAAGGAAACAAACTTTTTTTTTTAATTGAAGGTTATTTACCTGCTGAGTCTATGTTGGATCAATTAGTTTTCCGATTAACCGGCTGGTTCATGCGAGTTGAAGCCAGTTTTGACAATAAAAACCAGACTGAAAATTAGACTGGTTTCTGATTATTCTAATCCGATCAACCAGTCCATTGGCAGTCAGGCAGCCAGGCGAACTTAGTCATGCCAAGAGAAACTCTTTATCTAGTGATGATTGGGTAGGGCCTGTTGAAAAAGCCACATCAACCCACCTTATATTTTGTCCTTTACTGATCTGATTATTCCAGTTCTCAATAATTGTCATGATTAATGTTGTTTCTTGTCCAGGAACAACTGTGCCCCCCAGATTCCAAACAATAGAATCATTTTTCATATCCATTAAAGAATGAAGCATATCCCAACTAGACAGCCTAATTACTTGATCAATTGGTATTTGAGTTAATAAGGGGTTTATTATCTATTCATCATAAAATTAGGTTATCCAAATGTGTATATTGATGTTATGTTTTTGTTGAATATTATTAAAATTAATCATGTGGAGGAATGAATCTTCTCGAAATAGTGAATAAGAGGCTAAAGTGATTGATGATAAGGAAAAATAACTATTTTTAAGAACTTGTGTAGTTATTAATTTGCCAATTAAGAGTTTCTTTCTTTTTTTGGTAAATTTCATAATTTAGGAATTTTTTTTATTTAATTTCATATTTAGAATTCCTGTATTTGAGAAAGTACATTTTTGTTTAGTACTTATTATTGTTGATTGGTAATATTCTTATAAATTTTTATGTAGGATTTATTACGAATTTCCTATACAGAATTACAAGTGATAGACAATTGAAACTTCCATCAAAAGGTCTTAAATTAGAATTCTATAGGAATTGGGATGGAGGGAAACTAAGCTGCTAAGAAGGAGACAGCTAGAGACAACAAGAGTCTGCAATATTTTGCCAGTTCTTGTTAAGAAATTAAAATCATATGCATAATAGTGTCCTTTTCTATGTTATCCTTCTCATTCTTAATTCTTTTCTGAGTTGTATTTGCTGTTCCGCATCAATTGCTGTTAGGGACAAGTTGTTAGATGGATTCCTTGATGTTATGCTCACCAAGAGGGGGTGGAGGGTGTTTTTCAGCATGCAGTTATCTTGGTTTTTGTGTTTGAAATGCCTAGCCCTAACAGGATATCCTATGAACGTTATTATGAGTTCCTAGATGCCATGTTGCCTAACCAGTTATAAAGGATATTCAACATACTGTCAATAATTTAGTTCTAGGGTCATAGTTGCCTAACCTCCTTCAGTGTAGAATGAATTCTATGGAGAAAGTTAAATGAAAATGGCAAGTAAAAGAGTTTTTAGAACCAGAAAATCTATCTATATACATTATTTAGTTTTGAGGTGACTGCATTTTTTATGCTATTAAGTACTAAACATTAGATGTGTGAGCTGTCACTATATTTATATGGATTCTTAAAAAGTTATCCATCTCCTCAGCCCTCATAGAAAGGACTGTGTGTGAGTGGGAAGGCTTACTGGTGAGCTCAAATAAGACAAAGAAGATACAATTTCATTGAGTAATGCAAGCTTTAATACAAGGACCTAAGGAGTCAGTGACCTTGAAGGTCAAAGTCTTCAAATAATTTATTGTGAAGAAATCTTAGTGGTAGTTTAATTACTCATGATGAATAGGACAAATATAAGAAGAAAAACAGTCAAACTCAAGGAGTCAAAAAATAAAACTAATATTAGAAAACCAAATGGATGACTTGTTAGTGTAAAATTATGGTGTGCACTGTGCGGGCTTAATCTTGGATTAAGACAACATTAAGTTGGTCTTTCAAGTGCATGATGACAAGCCTTTAAAAGCTAATAGCTGCATTATCAACTTGATGCATCTTTATCATGATAAAAGGACAATCTAACAAAGGCCTGATAGGCTCTTTGGATGGAAGTAGTTAAAACTTACAAGAATGGATGAAAATGAAACTAAGAAAAAGACATTGGGATAATTCAATAGTCTCTTTCTTTGAAAAGTGTCCTTATGAAGAGACAGTAAAGCATCTATTTGGCAGTTAGATAATGATGGGTCAATAAGAGAAGCCTGAACTCACTAGTTGTAGTGGGTTCTCAGAAGTAACGATGCCTTTACTTGAGGTAAATCTTTTTTTACTCTTGGGCGGCCGTGATTTCATTCCAAGTATCCTATTATTCTTGGACCTGAGAGATGAGGTGCGTTTGAGTGCCTCTCTTTTTGATGGGGTGGAAATTGGAATGGGGGTGTGGGGATCATTCAGTGTAAACCATGATTTATTTTAGTTTATTATAAATGAGATAGTGAAGCTCTTGTTGCTAGCTGTACTTAAAGGCAAAGATTTGGTGTAATCCACCAATAATTATTTTTTTAAGCTTGTTGAATAAGAATAAAATACTTTCTGAAGGGGGAGAGAGAGAAAGGGAGGAGCAAGTTGTACTTTAAAGCAATGGTTTATTATGACTAAAAGGAAAGTTTAAGTTATTAATGGGCTTTATGACAATTATTTGATGTGTGCTTTCCATCAATAGGCATCTTATGATGGAGCATAGTTCAATTATGGAGCAAGGGCATTTTTGGTGCCTTAAAAAAATGGAGTGATTTTGGTTTTGTTTTTATAGCATTTGGAGGCCAAGGATTCATTCTGTAAAGTGATAGATGGAAAGCATGCTATCTGATTTTCTTTTACCTTGCTTAATTGATATCCCAAACTCTCTTTGGATCTCAATTATAGAGATCTGTGAAAAATCCTCATATGCTTCGTCCATTCCTTGTGAATGTTGAGATTTTTATGAAATTTCAATCTCTCTCCTATTTCAATAAAGTGAATGTTGATAACATTTATGAAATTTTAAATTTTATATTGTTGAAAAAATACTGTTGGAATTATTGGTTAAAATTTGGACTTTCATATTAACTTCCATAAATGTCCATGTATTTTATATTTTAGACATATTTGTTTCTATCCATACACAGATGAATGCACAAGTCAAAATATAATATAGATGCGCCGCTTTAATCCTTCTAAATGCTTCAATATGGCTCTTAAGATAATCTTGTGGTTAGCAAGATTTTGATAATATTTTTTTCATGATAAACTTTCTGTGACGAGTGTGTTATTGTCATTACTTACTGCCCATTGACATTATATTGCGCCATTCATTACCGAGTCTTGCCAGCAAAATGCAAACTGTCAAGCATATTATGAACATAATGTGCTCCTATTCCACACTTATTGGAGATTTTTTTTTTTAATCAGTTTAGTATGGGACTGAAGTTGGTTATACATTTTCTTGTTTATTTCAAATGTGTGACTTGTTGTGCTTGATACATTGTGTGCTTCACCCTGGTGAATCCAGCTCACAGTTCAATTAATCTTGTCAGGGGTTAAATGAAAGAGGTCCAGCTTTGTAGACCAAGGCCAGTAAGCCATAAAATGGAGTTAATGTAGAGTCGGTAAAACCAGCTGAAGTCATACTACTACGGAATGATTCTGTAGGTACATGAACACCCTTCATTCTTCTTTGAGCCTTGATGCACTTGAAATTCTGATATAAATCAAATTGGGATTGAATTTGCTGCAATATATATATGTTCTTTAACCTCTATGTTACTGCTGTTAATTTCCTTTTGACCCCATTCTAATTCTATTAAATATTAATTTAACATGAAAACTGGAAGTAGTCACAAACATGAGACTTCTACTGGACTATTTTTTTTTTTTTTTCTACTTTGCATTAGACGTTCTAGGATCTATAACCGAGGACCCTTTGCATTTATGTGATGCTCTTGAGCCTGAATCAAAGGCCCTTTACTGTTAACTACTTAAAAACTGCCACGGTATTGATTCACTAAGATATAAGAATTGAATTTTAATTGCTCTTTGACATCCACTTGCAATAATTTCCTCACTTTCTGATGCTATTTATTGCTCTTTGCTCTTTATAATGCATCCTGTTTTATTGTGTCTCGCCGGAGGGAGGCAATCTCTCTGGCATGTCATAATACCTAGTAGTGTTTTAGATTTTCAAAAACATACTTTTGAGGTTTTCTTAATCCGTTGTCCAACACATGATATCACGATTTTGGTGATAATGAGGATTAGGTTCATGATTACTACAAGCACTCTTAAACATCTCATAATGACAGTATGTTGTTTATCCTTAAAGTCAGGTTAGCATTTTGGTTTTCACTCAACTGTATCTGGGACTACCTATTGATTAACCGAAGCCCTCTTTTGGCCATTACTAGATAAATCTACAGTGGAACTATGAAAATTTCCACTTAATCAATTTCATCTGCATTGGTGATTAACTTTTCATTATTACTTGGTCAAAGATTAGGTTCTTCAGGCTGCTTCCTAGGATAAAGAGGTTAGTGATATGCATGAGCTATTATTTTGCTGGACATATTTCTGTTATTTTACATGACTGAAATAATATGGTGGAAACATCATGTACTTCGCTTGATTATTACAGGTTAGCCTACCTGTAAAATCATGTTAAATCTGTCCAAAAAAAACTATGGATGGGTAAAGAGTATCAAAGTGGGGAAACAATTCTTAAGCTGAGCAATATCTGTCTTGATAAGTGATTAGTTGAAATAAAAATCAGTTGTATAGGTTAAACAAAGGACCCATTGCTGGAGAGGTGGAGCAGAATTGTCCACACCTCACAAAGTAAGCAAAATTCCAAAATCTCCTCTAACAAATGCAAATACATAGCTGAAGATAGGAAAGTGCCAGAAGAACAACCTACATTGCACATGCCTTTCTTTTGTTTATCATTTCTTTTCTGGATCATCACCTCTATTAATCATTGCACGGAATGATAACAAAATATTATACTGGACCCATACCCCCTAGTCTATTAGTGGAAGCCAACACCACATATTCTTCCAATCATTTTTTGCCACGTCATCAACCCATACTCTTTTATTCACAGCCTTGTTATTGGTTTTCGCAGTATGGTTGTCTGTATTCTGAACCCTTTGCCCAATTGCCAATATTTGGGTTGAAATTGTCAAATAGTCAACTCCTTCTGTTTGGGTTATATCATTGATTATTTATTTATTCATTTTTTAAAATTTTTTCAGAAAAATGGAGAGCCTTTCATATTATTTGGTGTGTATGTTTGGCATTGTCATAATATAAGCTTTTATGATGTTTAATTGTTTATAAATTTATATGTATGGGGGCTTTGCAGTTGGAAAATCTAAATATTTAATTTGTTTGGGGGTTAAGGTTTGTTACATTTTATTATACGGTACTAAACATTTCCAAAGCTTTATTGTGTTCTTAACAGCTTTAATGTTGCTTCCTTCTTTTCAGAGTATAAAGTAGTTTTTTTCCCTTGAAAATTTATGACATGTACTGCAAATTAACAAAATAAGATTGAAAAAAAAGGCCAAATATAACGTCAATGCTTATAACTTTCAAAGTATTTTAATTTTCACTGCAATTCAGAAAAGTGATAGAGGAGAAAACAAGAAAGGGGGGTGGGTTTGGATTTAGAAAGATACAGCAAGTGGTGGCACTATTCACCAGACAGGGAAAATACGAATTTAAACAATTTGGAATTTTCTAAATATCAGAAGCATACAAGGGTGATTACCATTTTTTTTTTTTTTTTTTTGACTTTAGATAGAATCTCTTTATATTTATATTAATATACAGTGAACATTTCGTCAATGTCCAAATATATTTAACACAAAATCAAATTTACAATATAAACCAATAATTAATCAAATATTTCAATGCTGTCGAGAATTGTTATTTGATTAGATTTTAATCCAACGGATTTGGTAATCCAAGAAAGATGTAAAGTTTATATGAAATTAACGTCACAACAACCAAATAAAAACAAATTGGATAAGTTTTTATTTTTTTTTTATCATCAAATTGGATAAGTTTTGCTTTGCCTTTTCTTAACTTAAGCCTTGGAGACAACAAAATTTTGTGCAGAACTTTATGTACTGTGGCAGGCACATGCCACATGAACTAGCCATGGCAGTTGATAAAAAATGTACTCGATTTGTTTTCTTTATTTTTTAAAAAATACAGGAGATAATGAATAAATACACAAAAAGAATAATTAAAAAAAAAAAAAACTTACAATCCCATTCGCTACACTTTGATTTTTTTTGAAAATTTTTGATAATCAGATTTTATAGAATAGGGAGGGTTATTTATTTACATGTCAATTTATATACAATGACACATAAAATTGAAATATTAAATCACTCATTTATGTATGTATATTTATCTTAAATAATTTTTTTTTATCAAAATTAAATTTTGATTTTAAATGAATCTAAGATTTATGAGTTCAGAAATTGTTATTTTAAAAACACCATGAACCTTTCAGCTTTTAATAATTCTATCATATATTTTAAAAATAAAATATAATATTTCAAACTTCTAAAATTGTTTATAATTGTACTTTTTGATCAAAATTATTTCTTTAAATTATTTCTCTCTTATAGTGGTATATGACATAAATTAAAAATATAAAGAATATATTATTATTTAGTATCTCATATTTAATTTAATTTAATTGACCAGTATATCCCCTTTTTGAAAAACGAATTCAATGTTCCATCACATTTATTTTTGTTAACAAAATAATTTTTTATTGTTATTCAAAATAATTTTTAGCAGTCAATAACAAATTTAATACTAAAATACCATTGATTATAAGTAAAAAAAAAAAATTCAAATTGATTAGTATTTTTTTTTCATGTTTGTCTAAGTAGATTCGAAATTAATTTTGGTAAATAATTAAGATACTAATTTTTTTTTAAGTTTTTAGTTCAATGGAATGTAATTTTTGTTTTAAAAATTATTTATATATTCTAATAATATAAAAAATTTTATTTTAAGTAAAAAAAAATTATAAATGCATTTCAAAATAATTAAAATGAAAGGATATATATATTTTTATAGTGTATAATTTTTTAATTTATAATAAAAATATATTTTTTATTATTTAAAAAATATAGAATAATATTCTTACTTTTTAAAGAAAAAAATTAGGTAAAAAATTTAAAAAAAAATTTAATTTGAGTTTTAATTAAAAAAAATAAAAATTGAGAGATAATAGTATATTAGGTTTTGGCTCTTTTTATAGTGCATCTGATTTATAGATAAATCTGGATTTATAATCATCAGATTGGTCATTTTTAATCTTGACCGTTAGATAAGACTCATTTATAATCGTCAAAATTAAAAATGTGCGATATGACGATTATAAATTCAGATTTATCTATAAATCAAGTGCACCACAAGAAGGATTCGTTTTGGCTCTTTTTATGATGCACCTGATTTATAGGTTTATAACCACATAATATATATAAGGGTATTTCAGATTTTTTCTTATTCACTTAATGAAAAATTTTAATTATTTTAAATAAAATAATTATTTTATTAACAAAAATAAATATGAGAAATCCTTTAATTCGTTTCTAAAAAGGAGGGATGTACTTGTTAATTAAATTAAATATAAATAATTAAAAAGTAATATATCCTTTAAATTTTTAATTCATGTTATATGCTACTAAGAGAGAAAAACTTAAAAATAACAATTTTGATCAAATAGTATAATTATGAATAACTTTAAAAATTTGAGGCATTATAATATATTTCCAAAAGGTAAAGTAGAATTATAAAAAAATTGAAAAATTAGGATATTTCAAGCCATTAGATAGTAAATTCATTTTGTGTGAACTTAGTCAATTCTTAATTAGTCTATAATCCTTTGAACTTTAACACTATGTTTGGAAAGAGAGAAAATGGTGGGGAATGGAAAGGGAGTTAGGGAAAGGGTTTTTCTATTGTTTGGAAAGATGGAGAAATGAATGATTTTTACCTTGGGCCCACCAAAAAGTATTTTCTTTATTTTTTAAGTGAAAGTCTAGGGAAAGAGATTTTTTAATTATATTTATAAATAAAATTATATTTTTAACTTTAGTTTAATGTTTCAATAAAAGAAAAAGAGTGTGTAATAGTAATTTTATTTTTTTCTCTATTTTTTTACCACCTTTTCAAATAATGTGAGAAAAAAAAAAAATTCCCCACCATTTCTCTTTTCTCTACCCAATTTTTTTCCCTAAACATAGTGTAAAGCAATGTGTGTAGCAGCAATCGAGGAGACGGGTACCATATAAAAGTTGGTTAATATTTCAGGAAGTGACCAATGATGACTATATTGATAGTTTAAATCATTATTATATGCATAGTTGTCAGAACCAGCTCGACCGACAAATTCAATTGAAAAAATTAAAAATTGGCAATTAGATCGGGTCGGTTTAGGCAGGAAACCTGGAAATATAAAAACCGAGGAAAACCCCAGCTGGGTAACTGTTTTTTTTCAAATTAAAAAAATATTTCAAATTAAAAAAAATCGTTATTGGAAAAAAATAAAATTGCAAAAATCAAGTTGGTACAGTCCAGCATTTGTATACGTAGATCGCGTACTCACACATTGAACCTAGGTTCGAATTATGGATTTGTCACCCTGCGCGCGAGAGAGAACTTTATTGATTATTTTTTTAACATTGAAAGAATGAGCTTTTCAATATATATTCTACTAGGATAATGCTCGTGCTTTGCATGGGGCTATTTAATATTTTTATCAATATATTATTTTGTTAAATTAGTTACAATTTTTAATTTTAAATATCGCAATTCCATAATTAAAAAATTATAAATATAACTAAAATAATCAATAGTCTCATTTAACAAAGTCAACAAAATGGTATACTTAATAATATTCTAATTAATCCACCCAAAAGAAAATAAATAATATTCTACTTGAAACATGAAATAAAAAAAAATGAAAAGGTGAGATGAATATGTCAATAATATTAGATAATCTATAATATTGAACACTACATTTTTTGATAGATCTTTATTATTTTTGAAATTTTAAATATAAAATATAAAATTTATAAAATTAATATAATGATATATATGGCCCTCAATTTCACAATTTGTTTACTTGATTGAATGATGATCAAAATTATTTAAGAACTAAAAAATTCAATAGGTGGTTTAATAATAAATAAATAAATAGAAGAAGAAGACTTAAAAAGAGAAACAAAGAATATAGAATTTAGGAATTGATTTGATAAACAAATAAATTGATTATTAACATTGGCTTAACTATTTTCTATGATGAATATCTATGATAAAGACTATTAAAAATATTAATAATTAAAACGAAATATATATTCCAAAAATATGATAAAAATTCTATAGAAAATGATAGGCAATAAAAATGAAATATTTATGCAAAAATAAGATTAGTTAGAAAAGAAAAATTGATAGACAAATATATGAACTATATTATATGCAAAAATTACGCATGATTGATGTAAACGCCTATGAAATTCATATTTATAGATTCTACAATTTTATTAATATGACATTATAAAATTATAAAATTAAAAAAACAGTACAACTCAATATCGTGTGCATGTGTGTATATATTTCACAAGACTATAAAATCAAAATATCAAAATGTAACTAAAAAAGAAAACTCAAAATACATTGATCAAAACTTTTGCCCACAAAGTATGTGGCTAGTGTTTTAAAAATCGAACCGGTCAGTTAGATCAGTTCAATCGAGAACCGGCCATTAGTTCAGTCCGATTAGGTAAAAAACTGGATCTTTCAAAATGATTTCGTTTTGGCATAAAAAAAATTAAAAATAAAAGAAAAAAAATAAAAGAGTCGATCTGACCGGCGAACCGAACCTGTCGAACCGAAAACAGGTGACCTGATCGATTTGATCACCAGTTCGATTTTTAAAACATTGCATGTGGCACCTCATAATAATTCTTGCAAAGAGAAGAGAAAATTAAATTTGAAATACCAACTATATATCTAGATCCAATGATATAAATATTTAAATTAGAAAATAGCTTTATCAAAAAAAAATTATTAAAGAAGAAGATGATGATAAAAAAGAATGGAAGCTAACCAAATGAAAGTGAAAAATGAAAAAGAGGAAGACGGAGTCGAATTATATAGCCCAATGGTATACTCTATAAATAAATTGAAATAAGTAAGGCATTAAAGAATAAAAAAAATGGCAATTAAAGACAAAAAATATACTATCAAGAAATAAATAAGAAAACATTGAGACAATGAAACATAAATATGTAACATTTTATGTATATATAACAATTATACATTAAATTGTAACTTCTAAATAATTATTGTGGTAATTATGAGAATTAACTTTTTATTTTGCTAAAATCATTCATAAATTTTATTTATTATTTTATAATTAAGAATTAATTATTCATAGTCATTCATAAATATTGTAACTTATAAATAGTAACAAGACACTTAGTAACAATAATTTTACAATAGCAAATTAACATCTCTATACAAAAGAAGAAAGGAAAAAAAACATATTCAATAGCTAGTAGGAATTAAGTTTTGAAAGAGTATTTATAGATATTGTATAAATTTCAGGTACATATTTATAATTTTTTAGGCTTTAATAGCCCATGAATTTTAACTATTGTAAAACTCATTTCGGTTGTAAACAAAGGATGATAGTAACTAATGAGTTTTTATTAAATTAGTAGAAGAAGTTAAATGATCCTATAATTAATAGGTTCAATTAACTTTTCAAATGGATTAATAATTAAAGGTTAATTTAATTAAAATTATTAATTTTAATTTTTTTTTTCTAAAAGTACCCTGCAGTAACTCATAACCCAAAAAAATTAATTTTTTGGAATCCAACTCTTATATTAGTGGATATTAATTAATGTGTTTTTTGAAATATAAATACAACTAATTTAAATAATTGTTTTATCAATACCAGTGTTAAATAAATAAGGATATTTTAGTAAAATACTATCTAAACTATTATTCTAAAATGGAAATGTGCCTATAATTTGAGAAGCCAATTATATGAAATTTGTCTATCAATTTAGACGGAGGGAGTATATATATTTTATTTTATTTGGTGTTCTATACTATGTATTATTTTCACATGATTTATTTATTATTATGTATATTACAAAAAGAGAAATAAATCAATTGAAACTACAATTTTATTGTATTAAGATATGTTAATTGAATTGCATTATGATATGTTAATTGAATTAATATCAATCATTTATTTCTTATTATTCATTAGCATTAAATAATATGTTGATAAAATTCATTTAGAAATATATGTAAAATAATTATTTTACAGTTAATTACATATGTCTCATTATGATAAGTTCTTTGTGCCATTTGTATGCCATATAAGCAAGCCAAGCTCTTAAATACATGCCACGTGGCAAGCTCTAAGAAGTTATTGGCTTGCTTTATATATATATATATTATTAGATTTAAACTTTACAATTTTTTCAATGTGGGATAATTTAATTTTCATTAGCACAAAGTTTACTTTGAGTTTCAAATTATCATTCACCAATTCACCATTTTGAGCATATAAATATTCAAATTCATATTTCTTACATAGGGGAATACAAATTCAAGTAGACCTCTCATTATCGAGTAGTGAGATCCATCCGAATTGAATATCAAAATGATCACTTAATGAGTTAATTTATTATAATTTTTTAAATTATTTTTAAGTATGTTCATTAATTACTTTGATAATATTCGTTAATTTTAATTATATGTATATTATATTTATTTTTAATATATAAATAATAAATATATGATATTATTTAAAATTTTAATTTAATTTCAATTCGATTTCTGTTGAATTTATGACCCGTGATTTTCTATTTTTAACTATTAACCGGCCAGATTTAAAAACATTGATTATATGTCACACAAAGAATGCAAAAGTATTTTTCTTGCTAATGAAGGCTTCAAAACAGAACCCACAAGGTTCATTTATAGCTTAAAAAAAGCTTAACAGAGTCTGGACCATGCACGACCGAAAGGCGCACCAAACGGTCCATACAAACGAAGCCCAAGGGGTAAGTACAAAAAGAAATAAAGCAGCAGCAAACAAATATCAAAAATCAGAAAATTAATAAAAATAAAAAGCAATAAATGTGGTTTTAAGGAAATGACGCGTGATTTCTTTTGATTCCTTTATAAGCTCCACCACCGTTTCTCTCTCCCGTCCACTCCCAGGCTCCCCCTTCTCACTCCGTTCCGTTTCTCTCTCTCTCTCTTTTTCTCTGATTTTTTTTTTTATTTCTTCCGTTTCAGCTCTCTTCTCGTAAATAGATAGCTGTCTCTCTCTCTTTCCCGGTGGTGGATGATATTGTAAAGATTATTATTTTTTTTTCTTTTGAAAGGTACTAATCTTATCCTCAATTGCCATTCCGCAAAAAAAAAAAAAAAAAAATCTCTCTTGTCTTGTCCTTTTTACAATTTATGTATTCAAATATGGGATTTCAACTAACAAATCCTCTGCTTTTATTGCTAATCACTCGATTTTGATCTTATTAGGAGCAAAATCACTCTCTTAATAATTTATTAGATTTTGAATCTGACAATTCTTTGTAACTCGTCAAAAATCTGTTTGGATTTTTGATTTTCATGTTTGAATCTGGCCTAGAATTTGCTTTCTATGTGAATCTAATTTATCCTTTTTTGTGCAGGTAGACAAAGAAAAGAGGGAAATAGAGAGAATTTTGAGCGCTTCGATTCTTAAAAATTTTGAACCAAAATAGAGAGAATTTTTTTTTTTTTTTTTTTTTTATCAATTATAGCTTTTTTCGTTGAATATTGGTGTTAGTACTATATTCGTATTCAAAGAGAATCGATCGATCTATACAGTGATGGCGTCAACTCTGATCTCGAATCATCCTGTAACTAATTCCAACTCTGATCGCTCTAAAAGGAAAAAGAAGAAGAAATCGCAAACACAATCCAAGGAGAATCAAAATCAAGGCCACGCAAAATGGAAAACTGAAGCTCAGCAACAAATCTATTCATCTAAACTCATTCAAGCCTTGAATCAAGTCCGGCTCAGCCCTTCTTCTCCTTCGGCTCCTCGCCAAGGCCGAGCCGTTAGAGAAGCCGCTGATAGAGCCCTTGCTGTCGCTGCTAAGGGGAGAACAAGGTGGAGCCGAGCCATATTGACTAGCCGAATCAAGCTTAAGTTCAGGAAGCAACATAAGAAGCAAAGAGTGGTGGCTACTGCCTCATCTGGAACAGGGAGTAGCCGGTCGAAGAAGCCGAGAGTTAGCATTTTGAGGTTGAAAGGGAAGAGTTTACCGGCTGTGCAAAGGAAAGTGCGTGTTTTAGGCAGGTTGGTTCCCGGTTGCCGGAAACAACCGTTGCCGGTTATTCTAGATGAAGCAACTGATTATATTGCTGCTCTGGAGATGCAAGTTCGAACTATGAGCGCTCTTACTGAACTGCTTTCTCGCTCTGGCTCTGGCTCTGTCGCCGGCGGCTCTAGTTCCGTGCCGACGAGCTGATGTCAGTCACAGCTCATAGCCAGATGTCATTTTCTGGTTTTTTAATATATTTTTTTTTTCTTATTTTTCCACTTTCTCCCACTTTCTCTCAGTAATCTCATGTTAAATACTTGTCCTTCTCTTCTTTCTTCTTCTTTTCTTTTCTTTTTTTTTTTTAATTTCCCTTTTTCTCAGTAATTTTTATCTCACATTACTTTTAAAATTTTTATGTTCTTTTCTTGGAGTCCTCCTTTAGAAGGAATAATTGACCTGTGAAAACATTCACTCACAATCTGTGACCATATTGGGCAAACAACTGGTTTGAACTTTTTAGGGAAAAAAAAAAAAGAACTTTGGTTAATCTGTAATTGCTTTGTGTATATTAATTAGTATTTGAAATGTTTTGGGGGCCATAAATATATGGCTATAGAGGTTTGTTTTATTGAATTACTTGTAATATGGTGCACAGGCTTTGCTTAATTAATGGGGTTTATATTAGTCTCAAACTGGTAACAGATTGTGTTTTGTTTTGGTAATATTTTCTTTCCTTACTCAAATTACCTTTTAATTCATCTCGAAAACAATTTTTTTTTTTTTTTTCCTTTTTTTGGGTATATGTCTTGTTGCTAATCTTTAATTTGCTCCAAATTGTTATGTTATGGGTAGAATTCTGCAATAATCTTTTTAACTGTTAAATCTTATTTTTCGTTTTTGTAATTGACATCAAATGTTATTCACACACATAGGACACCTGGAAAATGAGAGAAAAATACTCCCCAATTCGTATTATTTGGTGGCGTTCTATTTGGTTTGGGGCATATCTGAATTTGAGATATCATTTTGGATGATAATAGGTGGTTAGCTGAAAATCCATTATCTTATCCCCTATAATATTGAGTTTTGATTTTGGGATTAAGAAGTTAGTATAGCCTTTTGTTATTATCTCTGCATCTAACATGGAATAGTGAAACAATAAAAACAAAAATGGGCATCTTTTGGGTTTGGGGTGGGGGATGGAGGAGGGGGAAGAGGGGGGGTTTCTTGAATATGTAGCTCCACTATCCCCTAAAATCCGCTAAAGCACAAAATAATAATAATAATAATAATGAGAACATATCATGTGGCGAATTGTCCCCACAAGGACATACCACAAATGTATGATTTAAACTGAAATCTTGCAAATGGTTCACTCTCTGTTTATCCCATATTTGAAAATGCATATAAAGAGAAAGAGGAATGCAGAGACTAAGGTCTCTCTCTTAAGGGTAGTGACACTGAGAAGGGAGGTAAGGGTGGTACAAGTGTTCCCTGTCCCAATTGAAGGAGAGCCACCTATCATTTTTGTTGGCAGACCTTACTTAGCCACACGAGTGCTTGTGTTTCATCACTATCATCAGTTTGGGGCTAGATTTGGGAGTGATAGAGTAAGTGAATGAAGACACTTTGATGATTGAATTCCTAAGGGAAGGACCACAATCAAAATTTCAAAAAGAAAGAAAAAGAAAATCTCATATATATATAATAAATAAGAAAAGGGTCTTAAAAGTGATGATCATTTTGAAATTGCACATGGTTTGCATTCATTTTGTTCAGGCATACAAACAACCAGAGAACACATGCTCCCATGTGCCTTATTTAAGCCTCTTTCTCACTTTTCTTCTTCAGTGCATGCCTTGAGACAGAGAGTCAATTAAACTCAATACCCACTTGAATTTTATAAGTTTGAATCACATGAGTTTAAAAAAAAAAAGAAAAAGAAATAATTTCACTAGCTATTAGCTTTTTTTTTTTTTTTTTTTTTTTTTTTTTGCATTGAGCTATTAGCTTTTTATTTACCATTTTATTTATTTATTTATTTATAATATAACAAATTAACTAACTATTGAGTATTAATTATTAATTTTTTAAAGGGACAAAAGAAATAGGGACACTTTTCAGGTGTCAACATCGAGCACTAGTTAATGGGGAGTGAAAATTGACTCAAAGAGAAAGAGTTTTCGAAAGGAAGAATTGGCCAATGAGGCGTTAGGTTAATGCCACTCGTGTCACCACCTTCATACGCACATGTTGCAATCATATTGGACTCAATTTTCATACATATATATATATATCTTATATCTTAAATTTTTTTTTTTAAAAAAAAAAAGAAAAGAAAAAAAATAATTAATTAATTTTTATTCTCTTTGTTTTGTCCTCACCAATTGTTGTGACCTTGCGTGCTTAGAACATTCAGGTGAAGGATTCGGTTTCAGTTGTTTATCTACTAATAATTAAGGACGATATCATTTCTCTTCTCATTGCAGAATAATTACTTTATTTTATTAATAATAAAATACCCTCACCTTTCATGATTTTTCAAAGAAATCCATAAAAAAAATGACAAATTTAATATTCCTTTTACAAATGATTAAAACAAATTTTTCATATATATATATATATAAAAAAAAGGAGAATATCCTTTCAAGTTACATTAGTTTGCTTAATTTGGAGGAATTTAAATGTAATTATTTGGATTTCATATTTTAGTTAATTAAATAAATTATATATATATATATATATATATATATATATATAACATGTTTCTTTTCCTCCTTTCTTATAATTAATTAATGTAGATTATAAATTGTTATTTTTACATTTTGAAATAAAAGTTTAACTTTTTTAAATATGACTTGTGCTCTATGATATAATAAATGGATATATATTAACTATTCTAAAAATTATCAATTAAAATTATTTTTATGTTTTTATTATATAGTAACCTTTTGGTAAAATAAAAAAAAAAAAAAAAAAACTTTTTAATATTTAAATTTAAAATATATATTTTACCTCAAAATTTAAATATATATGCTATAAACTATTGATCAATGGAAAGGTTGTTAAATGTTATAAGAGGTTTTCATAAACAAAAAAAAGATCAAGCTTCCTATTATTAATAATTTTGTTTAGTTTAGGGGTCAAGTTTTGATCATTAACCGCTTACACCTTTCCAAAATAAATTTGGTGCTTTAAACGTGAAAAACTGAAAATTATAATTAGTTTGTACATTGTAAGAGACAAGATGATTTTGATTTTGAGAATTGAAGGGTGTGTACATATAGCAACAAAAACTTATAAATAAGCTAAAAGAGCCACCGCCATCTGCCGAATCCCTTTATTAATAATAATAATTATTACTACTATTATTTTAAAAAATAATCCACAAATTATCCAAAATAATCATGCCCTCAATAATTGATGTCAACTCTAAAACCAAAGAAATAAAGGAAGAACCAATAATCCAATCAAAATCAATGGTGAAATCAACCTAATCTTTTCAAATTTATTATTATATTATATACTATATTAATTAGAAAATTAGTAGAAGAATTAAGTAATTTATCACAAATAAATACTATATATGCTTTAAACTTTCGATAAAGTGTCGATGTCTAGTTGGCCTAAACTCCACGAAATGCATAAAATTGAAAGATATGTGTCGGTTTGGCTTAATTAGCAATAGCATCACGAATCTTTTTTTTTTTTTTTTTTTTTTAAGGTGAGTTGCATGCATGTGGCATGCAGGATATTGTAGCTGCTGTTTCCCATCAGCTACCGAGAATTAGGGCTTTTTATAAATGCATTTACTATTAAGGAATAATATTAATTTGCAACTTAACACGTACTATTATTAATTATATATATATATAT
>CATKHJ010239852.1:0-19401 GCA_949750685.1 Vernicia montana
ATGAATAATTGATCACTATTTGCATGTTTAAAGATATTATGTGAAGTAGCGATAGTGGAAGCATAATATCAGTTTATTAAGATATTAGACCTAGGGAATGTGTTGCTTAGAAATAAGAACACTCATTTGTAATTAATTAAAAGATTTTCATAAAACTTAATGGATTTGTATTAATTGCTTGTGATCACGAGAGTAGACATAAGGTTAATATAAATATTTGTGTTGTGTCTTTAGAGAGAACATCATATAATTTAGGGAAATCTAATCATTAATTCCAATAAAATTAAACCAATTTAGAGAACATAGAAAAGTCATAGGTAATCAATTGATGAAATCTAAATTCTAAATCTCTATCATATATTGAATTTGTCTTTTAAATTTTCTTATATCTGTTTTAATTTTCTTTTTCTTCACAATTAAATTGATTTTCTAAATAATAGAGTAATAATGCTTTTTGGTAATTGTCAATACCTTCCATGTGGAATCGATACTCTACTCACACACTATTACTTGCTTACAATCTGTAGGCTTGCAGATTTTGCACAACATGGATATCATTACTTGTGCTATATATTGATATAAAAAAATAATTAGATATAATTATGGGTGATCAAAATCAAACCGAAACTGTTGAACCGGACCGAAACCGGCTGAATAAAATCAAAACCAAAACTATTTTTCGGTTGTCGTTTCGGTTTGTAACCGAAATCATGAGGAGTTTGGTTTTGGTTTTGGTTTCTATTAAAAATCGGACCAAAAAACAAAACCTTCGATTTCAAACTAAAACCGATAGTTCGGTTAAACCGGTCATGCAATTATATTTTAATAAATTAAGATAATAATTAAGTGCAAGCTTTTTTTAATATACAATTGTATTTTAATAAATTTCATTGTTTATTAAAATTTTATTTTAAATTATTCCATTATGTTATATTAGTTTTTTAATTAAAATTAATATAATAAAGTAATCGGTTCGAAACTAGTTTTAGACCATAATAAAGAAATCAGTTTCAAACAGGAATCAAAACTAAAACCAGTTGGTTCTAAACCAAAACCGTAAAAATCGGTTATGATTTCGGTTTGAACATTTTATTAAACCAAAACCGTTTGTTCCAAACTGACACCGACGATTTGGTTAAATCGGTCATGCCTAGATATAATATACTAATCAAAACAAAGAAAAGTTTTTAAGTTTATATAATTTTCTTATGGGCCAAATGTAGAAAAATAACATGTCATTTAGGCTGATGAAATTAATTATTGGTCAAAATTTAAGATTACATAACTTTTAAAAAGTAATTTAGAATTTTTGTAAAGTGATGTTAAAAATAAAAAATTAATATCTATGCACCTACTTATTAGTTTTTTATTTTTTTATAAATATTTTTTAAACTATTTAGAGAAAATTTAATATTTGTGAAATTTAAAATTAATAAAATTAATTAATTAATTAAAATATTACAAATTTAATTTAATATAAAATGACTCATTAGCCCTTATACATTAAAGTGTAATTTATAAAAAAATATATTTTTATATAAAATATTAAAATATTATTATATTTCATGTAATATAATTATTTTGATTTATTTTTTATCCATAATTGTAGAGAAAAATCATATACTAATTACAATTTTTTAATAATTTATTAAAATTAGATAAGAAAATTATATAAATGTAAAAACTTTCTTTTACATTGATTAGTTTATTATATATAATTACTTTTAATTTTTTAAAAATTATTTTTTCGTATTAATATAAAGCATAAGTAATGAGACTCATCTATTATATCAAACTTTTTTAAGATATGTTTTATAGAATATATACAGAGAATTTCATATGTGTCATTTTGAAAATACCAACAATCTAATGGAATCTAAAAAATATTAAGAGCTCACTTAAATATAAGTACAAATAATCAATATTTTATTTATACATTTTTCCTTTAAATAATCTAAACTTGCTGGATTTGACTCAAATCCAATCCGATAGTTCAACTTCGTATTAACCCTCTGTTTGGATATTGAGATTGGGAACAAAAGTGGGTAAGGAAATAAAATAGAGAGAAAATACTATTTTTTTCAATTATTTTCCCTCTTTTGATTGGATAGAATTGTAAGTTTATTGTAAATTTACAATATTACCTATTTTTATCTAATAAAATTTTCAACACCTAAAATGGTTAAGTGGGTGTTTGAAAAAACTTTTTAATGCAGATGTTATTTTTTTTTTTATTCCCAACAATGATATCAAACTCATTTGATTATTTTTTTAGTGATAGTTGTTAGCTGTTAGGTAGTTAAATAATTATTGTTTACAAAAGTTCTAATTTATAATTTTTTTAAAACAGCTCATACATATTTAAATAAAAAGATTAAATTATCCTATTAAAAATAATATTTAAATAAAAAATAAATATTAATATTTATTTTTAATAGTCACTAAACATATTAACAACAACAACTAATAATCATTTTACAAAATACTTAACAACAATAAACTATCAGTTAATAAGTAATATCTATTACGAACAATTAAACCAAACAATACCTAAGTATGTAATTTCAATTGAATAGTACATTTTCTACCTGCCTTTGCCTATTTTCTCTCCCATTTGGAGAGATTAGAATTGTGTGAACCCAATGGATTTTAAGAGTTATTTTCTTTCCACTCTAATCCAAACATAAGAAAGATTTTGTAAGTTTTTATTTTCCCTTGAATATTTTCTATCCCTCTTTAATTTTCTCTATCCAAATTGAGAATTACTCTTGTTTGGAAAGAGGAGAAAATAAAAAAAGAAAAGAAAAATAAACACTATTTTTCTTCCATTATTATTTTTCAAATTGAAAAGAAAATAAAGAAGAAAATAATGAGAAGGGAAAATAAACTTATTTTCCTTTCCTTTTATCTGAATAAAAGAGGAGAAAATAATACAATTTCAAAATTTTTCTTCCCACTTTATTTTATCTTTTTATTTTTTTTTCCTTTATCCTTTTCAAAGGGAACTACATATTGTCACGTGGGATTGGCAATTCGCCACCCACTAGCCATTTTTCCAACGTGGTTCCGGCGTTCCGCTAATGCTTATAAGTTATAACAAAATGAAAATTTTTGGAATTGCTTTTAAACAAAAATAAAAATAAAAATAAAAATAAAAATAAAAATAAAAAATAAAAAATTATATTTTTTAAAATTATTTTTTCTAAAAGCAGGTAAATTGATTTTTTTTCAGAAGCATATTTAAAAAAGTATTTTACAAAAAATAATAAAAATTAATTAATTAAATAAAAATATTTTTTTAACTTCAAACAACAATCTCAAACAACCTTAAAAATGTGAAATTATTGAGTGATATAAATATTGTATATTTTATACCAGTAAATATATACGATTCATCTGAATTTATAAAGTATAATAAATCTCATATTTATTATATTTAATACATTGAATAATTTACTAATAGAAAAACAAAATTTTAAAACAAATTACTTAAATTTTCTTGTTTCAATCCATGACAGAGTCAATTTTTTTTATAGGAATTAAATTTATTAGATGATAATTTACATCAAGATGATATATATAATTAAATTAACTTCTATATATTTAAATAAAATTTTTACCTAAAATAAAAGAGCCAAATATAATACATGACTAAATTTTTATAATTTTACATTTAAAATATATTTTAAAAGTTAGGGGGTCATGGCTTCGTTGGTCAACTAACTCCAACATTGGATCCAACCCTACATAAATTTGGTTGTTTTATTATTATATATCCCTAAAATATATTCTTTCCATTTTAAAATATTAGTCATTTAATATTTCGGCACACTGATTAAGAAAATTATTTAACTGTCATAATTTTAAGGTAAAAAATCTAAAATATATATTTTTTGATTTTGATATAGATAAATAAAAATAATTAATACAAATGTTTAATGGAAGATTAAAGAGAGGGTAAAATTGAGAAATAATAATAAATATATTTTTGAAATTCTAAAATGATAGTTATTTTGAAATAAAAAAAATATTTAAAATAATAGGTATTTTGATATGGATGAAGTATATGAATACAAAATGATTCATTTAATTATATCTAATAAATTAATTATTATTTATTTTAATTAACATAATTAATTTTTAATTGAATTGAATATATGAATTGTTGACATCCAACTTTCTTTGTAAACCAAAAAGAAAAAGAAAAATAGGATATAGGAATGTTCCTGCAAATTCACCATATATCCATCTATGTCACTGTGAGAATCTTCAAGAACTTAAAACAAACAAAATTACAAAATAAAAAAAACAAAAAAAAAAAAACAAAAAAAGAAAGAAAATAAAATAAAAGATAGAAACTTTGTAATGGTGGATTTTAGGTAAAATGGCCAAATTATTCTTTGAACTTGGCACTCGGAGATAAATCAGGATAAAATCATTTTTTTTTGTCAACAAATTTTTCATACTTGATAATTTTTGTCATATTAGTCATTGGTCAAACTATGGTCAGTGCGTATGCTATAAAATTAAATGAAATAACGTTAATTTCATAAATTTCGTTTGACATAACTTTTCAAAAAAGTACTTTCCTAAATTTTTTTTTTTTAATTTTTTCAGTTTTGAAAAGTACTTTTGAAAATAACAGGTGAATAAATATTTTTTCAAAAAACATGATTGAAAAAACAGTTTAAAAAAATAATTAATTAAATAAAAAATTTAAAAAGTGTTTTTTAGGATACAGGCTTATAGTAAATCAATTAAATTTAAGTTTTTAGAGATAGGAGTGAAAGTTATTTTTCAATATTGCGTAATGATTTAATGTTTTAATTAATGAAATTAATGATATTTTGTTGATCATTATACACATCTTTATTTAGTATTAAAAATTGAATTACATGAACAAAATAAAAATTAAACAATTAAATGAACATAATAATTGCAAAATCTAAAATATTCTTCATTAATATATATAAATAACATTCAAACATTGGCGAATTAAAAAATCTAATAAGGACGATAAAAAATTAAACATAGCTTATAATCACATAAATTAGTACCGTGCTATATTTAATTTTCATTAATGATTAATATATTAATTAACCACACAATAGCTTTTGGAGGCTAAATAACACTTTTTAAATTTTTTATTTAATTGATTTTTTTAAAATTATTTTTTCAATCATATTTTTTGAAAAAATATCTATTCACTGTTTGTTTAAATGAAAAAACTAAAAAAAAAAATTATTTTTTTAGAAAATCATTTTTTAAAAAGTTATGCCAAACGAAACTTATAAAATTAACGCTATTTCGTTTGATTTTATAGTACACGCACTGACCAAAATTTAACTAAAACTAATTTGATAAAAATTACTACCAAGTATAAGGACTTTATTGATAAAAAAAAAATTTATCCTAATTTATTTTTGAATGCCAAATTTAAAGATTAATTTGACACTTTGGCCGTGGATTTTATAACCGAGTAAAAATTCTTGAGCTTCTTATGACATCAAAGCCAGAATTATTGGAACTTGGAAGAGGGCCATAGACAGGCTGGCCAATTAGCTAACCGTGATGACCAGAAGCCAATGGACAGCGTCTCTTATTCAAAGTGAATATATTTACTTGAATAACATACTCTAAATCTAAAACTCTAATCTTTGTCCTGTGTGGATGACTGATTTTGTCCTTTTCTCGACCAGACATGAGATGCTTTGGCCTAGTTGCTTTCTTAACAATTCTTTGACCATAATTGAAGAGATAATTGTACTAGCAACGCATATCTTATAATCACCTAGTAGCTCGGAGGTACAAAACCCATTTCACTATCGAAAAAAGAGAGAAACTTTGTTCTACCCAGTACTCACTCCATCACTTTCTGAGGATCTATGGCATAAAGTTGGTGTCTTGGCCTCGAGGACTCAGATTTTGAAGTGGGTTTTTGTGGGAAAGATGGAAGGAGATCGGATTGAAGAGAGCAGTGTAAGATTGCTTGGTAGTACTAATAGTGGTAGTCTAGGAGGTGGAGGAGCTGAGTCTAGGTGGGTGGATGGGAGTGAAGTGGATTCAGAGTCACCACCATGGTCTTTGCTTGATGAGAATGATAGTAATGGTAGAGAGGGGTATGGATCAATTAGGAGAAGACTAGTGAAGAAGCCCAAGAGAGCTGATTCTTTTGATGTTGAAGCCATGGAGGTTGCTGGGGTTCATGGCTATGGCCACTCCTCTAAGGTATCTCCAAATTCTGTATTTTTATGGCATATTAAACATATTCCACTATCCATTTCCTTGAATTGATGTACTTCATAGGCTTGTTACTGTAGATATTTGATCAAATTGAAGTTCATACTTGAAAAAGAGCAGAGTGGATATGTTTTTGATATCTTTTATTTCTATTTTCTTACAAATTATGAAAGTAGGGAATAGTAAAACAACCATTAGTATATTGACAAACAAAGGGTACTAGAAGTCAAATAAAGCAACTCTTTTCTACCCTTGAGGTATTTGACGTCCTGCTGTCTGATTTGAGTATAACTGGAATGCATGTGTAAGGGATTTACAAGTGGCAATTGTGGGAAGTGCATTCAATCTGTTCTGGTTTAGCCTAGCAGGTCATAACCGTGTATAGTAATCTACAAAGTTTGACATGGTATAGCTCTTCTTTAATTGTTTTAGCAAGCATTTCATAGAACACATTGGCACCAACAGGGAAGCAAATTGAAACATTATCACTTGCAAGTTGAAAATTGTACACAAGCTAAAAGAACAACAATAAAACTTGAAAACTAAATATTCTAGTACTGTCTTATATTATGATGTATCTATGCAATATTTTGGGCGTTTTATGTATATACATGTTGCATTAGCATTCCATGCCAATGGTGCCTGTCAGAAAAACAGTTGAAATATGAAGAGGATATACTGTATTAGTCCCAACTATAACTACAAGGCATTCAAAAGGTTGTGCCAGCACAAGCAGCTTATTGCTCTCCATTTGAAGGTGTATCAGAAAATGTTTTTGCCAGAACTGCAATGATAAAGTTTAGCGTCTTTCTTTTACTTAACTGTGTTTCTTTAATACATCAGGATCTCTCCACTTGGAGCACTCTTGCATTGGCCTTTCAAACATTGGGTGTAGTGTATGGTGATATGGGCACAAGCCCGTTGTATGTTTTTGCTGATGTGTTCAGTAAGGTGAACATTGAGTCGGAAGTTGATGTTTTGGGAGCATTATCACTAGTTATGTACACAATTGCTCTCATTCCTTTAGCAAAATACGTTTTTGTAGTGCTTAAAGCAAATGATAATGGGGAAGGTAAGCGTTCTCTTAGAATTATCTCTTTTTTCATGCTTTATTGCTTGTAATTATAGACTGCAGATAACACGCCAATAATTCTGATTGTAGGAGGAACATTTGCTTTGTATTCACTGATTTCCAGATATGCAAAGGTTAGTATGCTGCCAAATCGTCAGCCTGCTGATGAACAGATCTCGAGTTTTAAGCTCAAGTTGCCCACTCCAGAGTTAGAAAGGGCTTTAAGCATAAAAGATGTTTTGGAGAAGAGGTCGTCCTTGAAAACAATTATCTTGCTGTTGGTTCTGATGGGAACTTCCATGGTTATAGGAGATGGTATTCTAACTCCAGCAATATCAGGTATATATATCGATGCATGATGGGCTGGCAGTAATATTAGGAAATACATTGAACTATATTCATGTGTGCCATTGTCATATTAATATTTGGTCGTAAAACTGCCTGAATTTGACAAGATATTCACCATTTAGACCAGATTATTGAAGAATTTCGGTCTTAACCCCCAATAGTTAAGGGATTTCCATAGAGGTTTTCAGTTTCATGTATATATTTCAGTGAAGACCTCAAAGGGCTCAAGCTACTACATCTTAGGAGCAAAGCTCATAATGATGATTAAGGGGCATAATTTGAGTATGATAGTTTTTGATAACCTTAGATATTTAAGTATATGATATTCATGTGTATCTTGTATGACATTCATGTATATCTTGTAATTAGTTGAGGGTTAGATTAGTCTTTTCTTTTGTAAAGCTACTTTATATATACTACTGTAAATCTCAGCTTAATACATCAATACATACAGATTTTATTTCTGCTAATATATATCAGAGCTTCAGTAAAAATTCTTCCCTGTGTTTGTCTTCTTCTGTTCTTCTTTTCACAATAATCTTCTTTATTTTCTTTCTTTTTCTTAAGATCAAACAGATATCAATATGGCCAATTCTGGAAACCTTGACACCTCTATTAACACAGATGTTTTTCTTGAAACCTCACCAAATCTACATGAATATCATACAGTTACATATCTAAGGTTATTTGTCATTTTTTTAAATCCACTGTGGGAGTTTGAGGATTCCTTGCACATCTGCTTGTGCATGCTGGGTCATGATAATTTAAACTTCTATATCATTTGACTTACATGTGTATCTGATGGGAGAATATTATTTACACATTCCATAAATTCTTGTTCTTCTTGTTGTTTTGTCTTTCACTGGGAAAGCCTTTGGGTCTTCAGTTACTTAATGGAGATAGTCTAAAGCACAAACCATTATTTCGATGAAACCTCCATGTTGAACATCTAAAGCACAAACCATTAGGGTGTTATTCTTGTCATTGATTTGGCTACAACTTTAATTTTTGCACTTTCTTATAGCTAATGGGCAACAGCTTTCTGAGCTTGTTTATTGGCACTCTGTATCCGTTGCAATATGTCTCTGAAAGTGGAATGTCTGATTCTCAACTGCCTTGAATTGCAACAATGTGCGACATTATTATGATGTATTTATTGAATAATATCAAATATTAAATGCCTGACATGAAACTAACATATGTGTATGAATTTATTTGTTGCAGTGATGTCTGCTATAAGTGGTCTGCAGGGTGAAATACCTGGATTTGGCACAAGTAGGTACCTTTCTTTTCATTGGACTGCTTATTATGTATAAATGATTCATTTGACTGCAGAGATTTTGTAGAAAAGAAATAAAGAATCGGAATGTTTATGCAAGGAATTATGCCCTTGCATGGTTCTGACAGTTGGACTGCTGTTAATGAATGTGTGAAAGCTAGGGTTGGATTGTGTATTGTAGCTTACATATAAATCTTGTTGTATTAGCGTATGCCAGAGTTTTTTAATTATGAATTCACTAGATTGCCTGAATAAGCTACTTAGTCATCAATAAACCTGGCCCTTTCTGCACAGTAGCGTATTTTAAATTTTAATTAACAAGACATCCAATCTATGCTTTTTTGGAGCCATAAACTTTCAATTGGTTTGTGTTTCTTTAGCAATTACATTTTGAAATTTTGCAATTTGTTTGCAGCTGCATTGGTGGTTGTCTCAATCGTAGTTCTTGTGGCTTTGTTCAGCATACAGAGGTTTGGAACTGGGAAAGTGAGTTTCTTGTTTGCTCCAGTACTTGCTTTGTGGTTCTTCTCTTTGGCTTCTATTGGAATTTACAATCTAGTGACGCATGATATTAGCGTCCTGAGGGCATTCAATCCAGTTTATATCTATCTCTTCTTCAAGAAGAACAGTGTTGATGCATGGTCAGCTCTTGGTGGTTGTGTTCTGTGCATTACAGGTACGTCTTGACTTGGACCATGAGCACCACTGATAGATTTGCATATTCTCATCATCCTTTTGCCTCTTTTTCTTATCATATGTCTTTTTATGGGACATCTTCTCATAATAACTCGCTTGTGTTTTTCCTAAACTGTCCTACACACATCCGCTTGCGGGGAACCCTAATTGTGTGTGAATAATTTATCATTCATTATGATTTTAGCTACGGATGGCTATAAATTGTTTCTGGTAATTAGGCACTTTTCTGAACCTCAAATCTGCAGATATTCTCTTATAGTTTGGTGAAATTCTTCTTGCAAACCAATAATTTTAGTTGATTCTCCATGGATAAAAGTTTTTCAGAAAGCTTTCTTCCCCCCCCCCCACCCCCAAATTAAAATAAAATAAAAACCTTCAATCAGTCCATGTTGACTGAGTAGCTGGCTTGTAATTCAATTTAGAAAGGAGCCATTGGCATAAACTTTAATTGAGCTTATTTTAAATTGTCAACAAGCTTGTTGAACATTGGAACCTCTTCGTCCTTAGCATGCTCTCCATTTTTTTCTCTTTACTTTACTGTTTCTCTTTCATGTGGGAGTGGTTTGAAGAAGTTTAGTGGTTTATGTCATGCATTATATAAATTAGATTGACTTGATAACTTTGCTATAAGTTGATTACTGTAAATTGGGTATCACACCCTTGTAACTGGAAGGACACGTGCATTTGTTTTTCTTTGATACTAAATGAGAAAACCTTTCTGTATATCCATCTTTGAAGTTGCCCATAGAATTGTAGGAAATAAAAGACACCTGTTTATTGACAAAGTATTCATGCAGGTGCTGAAGCTATGTTTGCTGATCTAGGGCATTTCTCTGTGAAAGCCATACAGGTTTGTCTATTCTGTCTATTCTTACCCTCATTTTATTTTTTCTTGAAGAATTGCCCTATAGCTCCCTCAATTATTCTTCACTGCTTGCACAGATTGCCTTCTCTTGTGTGGTATTTCCCTGTCTTCTCCTAGCTTACATTGGCCAGGCTTCATATTTAATGAAACACCCTGAATCTTCAGGCAGAATATTTTATGATTCTGTGCCAGGTGACATTTTCCATCACAGTATATGCTGATATCATTTCATCCCTCTCTGAAATGTCTTGAATAAAAGTCTGTAAAAATGTTTTTTGTATTGAACTCATTTTTAACGCCTTCAGTTGCTGAATCTTATGAAAAACAGGTAGTCTGTTCTGGCCAGTCTTTGTCATTGCTACCCTTGCTGCTATGATTGCCAGCCAAGCAATGATTTCTGCTACATTTTCATGTGTCAAGCAGTCTATGGCTCTTGGATGCTTCCCAAGGCTGAAGATAGTCCACACCTCAAGGAGGCTGATGGGTCAAATTTACATCCCTGTAATCAATTACTTTTTAATGATTATGTGCATAGTTGTGGTTTCAATCTTTCAGAGCACCACAGATATCGCCAATGCATATGGTTAAGTATCTTCTTCCTTCATCCTGGAAAGCATTCTTTTTATGCATTATGAAATATACTTGGAAATCTTATAGAGTTTGTAGACCATTCAATTGTTTCTGTTGGTTCATTTACTCTATTTATCACACTTGACATTATACTGCTAATTTTTAAGAAATAATATTGCAACAGCAATTGTATTTTAAACGTTTGATGGCTACATCAATTGAGCATATTCTACATTTTTCTTTACCTCAGACATCTACTACTCTTTTCTGGGTAAATTTCACTCAAAATTGCTCAAGTAGTTGCTAAATTTCAATTTCTCTCTTGAAAAAATCACTAAACCTTATCTTCTGTAATGATAAAATCTGTCCAAAATTCTGCTAAATTGTTGCTAAAGTATGACAAGGCAACCACATTGAGCTTTTTAGTATATTTTTTATATACTTACTTAGCTATCCAAGATATTTTTCTCTCTCTTTCCATTCTCTCTCAGTTCTTTGTTTCTCTCTCTTTTACATTCCCATCTCTCCCATCCATTTATTATTCATTTTACTTTCAGAAATAGGAGAAAGAATCACAAGAGTGACGAGAGAGAAAAATATCTCGAGTGGCAAACTAAGCGTATAAAATATATCTAGAAGGTGTTGGACTTTCATACTGAAGTTTGCCAGGAATTTTGTCTGTCATTGTATTGTTATAGAAATCAAGGTTCAGTGTGTTTTAAGAGAGTTAAATTTAGTGATTTAATGGAATTTAGTGGCACATTCAATGACTATGAATTATTTAACCCCACTTTTTCTTAATAAATTTTCTTTACATATTATCCCCAGCCCCCACCAGGAAAAAAAAAAGTCTCCTTTTTCTTTCCTTGAAAAGGAAAGACCTCTTGTTGTTCTCTGCATTACTGAGTGATACTTGTGGTTGTGGTTTTGCTGGAGCAAAATGGGTTTCAATTTCAAAAGTGTTGAAATGCTACTTGGCATTCCAAGCGAGTTTTAAATCCTCCTTGATGTCATAATGCTTGTTTGCAAGGAGCAGTTGAACTCAATCATCCATGATGTTGTATTGCTTGTTTATGAGGGAGGAGTTGAACTAATACTTTTTACTAGTCCTATAATGGTAAGTATTCCTAATTCAATTCATGTTTTTGTTGCAGGCATAGCTGAGGTTGGTGTGATGATTGTGAGCACCACCTTAGTGACACTGGTAATGCTTCTAATCTGGCAGACTAACTTGTTTCTGGCTTTATGTTTCCCACTCATTTTCGGGTCGGTAGAACTTATCTACTTGTCTGCAGTTCTATCAAAAATCAAAGAGGGTGGATGGCTCCCCCTAGCATTTGCTATTTGTTTTCTTACTGTGATGTACATTTGGAATTATGGGAGTGTGTTGAAATACCAGAGTGAGGTAAGGGAGAAGATTTCCATGGAGTTCATGTATGAACTCGGCTCCACCTTGGGGACTGTTAGAGTTCCTGGAATTGGATTGCTATATAATGAGCTTGTCCAAGGTGTTCCTGCAATCTTTGGACAGTTCCTGATGAGCCTTCCAGCAATTCACTCTACTCTAGTATTTGTTTGCATCAAATATGTCCCTGTCCCAGTGGTTCCACAGGAGGAACGATTCCTTTTTCGAAGAATTTGCCCAAAAGACTACCATATGTTTCGCTGTGTTGCTCGGTATGGTTACAAAGATGTCCGGAAGGAAGATCACCACGCATTTGAACAACTTTTGGTTGAAAGTCTTGAGAAGTTCTTGCAAAGAGAGGCTCAAGATCTCGCATTGGAGAGCAATCTGAATGAATTGGAATTGGACAGTGTTTCAGTGAAGTCAAGGGAATCAGGATCCCTAGCTGGTGATGGGACTGAGTTAAGTATTCCTTTGATGCATGATCAAAGATTGGGAGAAGAAGAAACTTCAACTGCAGAAGAAGCTTCCTCAGCCTTGCCTTCCAGTACCATGTCAGCAGACGAAGACCCAAGTCTAGAATATGAGCTTGCAGCTCTTAAAGAAGCAAAGGATTCAGGATTTACATATTTACTTGCTCATGGAGATGTTAGAGCAAAGAAAAATTCATTTTTCCTCAAGAAACTGGTCATTAACTACTTCTATGCATTCTTGAGGAAGAATTGTAGAGGCGGGGCTGCCACGATGCGAGTACCTCACATGAATATCATGCAAGTTGGGATGACATATATGGTCTAATTCATTTCTTACTTTAAATCTGTATGTGATTTAATTATTGTTGGCAGCCTATTGCTGCCTCTATGAAACTTAGGAAACAAATCAGAACTGTTTGAACTTTTGCATATATACTTTTTGTAGCTTTTTATTGGAATCCCAGTTAGATTTCTCCTTGAAATACCACTTTCATAGTTAAGACTGCATTATAGTTTACCAAACATAAACTAAAAAAATGGAGAAAATGAATTTCTTTTTCATTCCTATCTTGCATATACAGCTACATGATGATAGATAAGACACTGTTTAAAATATGAAAAGAGCAGTCACAATAAGATGAGCAACTCTAGCACTTGCTATTATATATATAAATGTATAAAAACATAAATATCCTTAGGGCTACAAAAAAATTCTATCGTAGGACTAACCATATAGTATATTAGCTATAATACAATTTGTACACTCCCCCTCAAACTGAAGCTAAGTTATTAGCATCAGTTTGTCAATTAAATAGTCATGTCTTGCACGAGTCATTGCCTTCGTGAATATATCTGCAATTTGATGCAATGAAGACATATGTGGGAGAGAAATTTCACCAGCCATAAATTTATCATGGATAAAATGACAGTCAACCTCTATATGTTTTGTGCGCTCATGAAAAATAGGATTGGAAGCAATGTGAATGGCACTCATATTATCAGCATAAAGAGGGATGAGTAATGAAATAGAAATTGATAGCTCTTGCAACAATCCTCTAAGCCAAGTAATTTCACCATAAGTAGCAGACATAGCTCTATATTCAGCTTCAGCGGAAGATTTAGACACAGTATGTTGCTTTTTACATTTCCAAGAAATAAGTGAATCACCAAAAAATACGCACCAACCAGTAGTCGAGCGGCGTGTGTTTGGGCATCCTGCCTAGTCTGAATCAACATAAGCTGTCAATCGAAATGAAGAATGCGATGAGAAAAACAAACCTCTAGAAGTCGTGCCTCGAAGATATCTGATGATACAATGAACAATCGTAAGGTGCGGTCGACGAGGGTCTACAACAAATTGACTCACTACATTCACAACATGTGAAATGTCAGGACGAGTCGTAGTGAGGTAGATCAATCGCCCAACAAGCTGACGATAATAATTAGGATCAATAACTTTCTCACCATCATCCTTCCGAAACTTTACATTTACCTCCATAGGTGTATCAACATATTTGTCATTTGTCAAATTAGCAAATTGTATCAAGTCATTTGTAAACTTTTTCTGAGTAATAGCATAGCCTCGAGTAGAGGACTCAACTTCTAAGCCAAGAAAATACGTTACAAGCCCCAAATATTTCATCTTAAAAGATTGGCCAAGAAGTTGCTTCAAATGTTGGATGCCTTCAATATCACTACCAGTTATAAGCACGTCATCCACATATAATAAATGAATTACAATCCCACGAGAAGAATGAAAAGAAAACAAGGAGTAATCATAATTACTTTGGACATATCCGACTGCAAGGATAACCTTTCAAAATTTCTCAAACTAGGCTTGTGGAACTTGCTTTAATCCATACAAGGATCTTTTTAAACGGCACACCATAGACTTTTCTTCCAAGTATCCTGAAGGTGGACTCATGTAAACAAGTTCTTTCAAATCACCATGTAAAAAGGTATTCTTTAATTCCATTTGAAAAATGGACCAGTGCTTCATTGCAGAAAGAGCTATAACAATTCTAATTGTAGTCATTTTGACAACTGGTGCGAATGTCTTTTCATAATCAATTCCAAACTCTTGTTTATATCCCTGTGCAACTAATCTTGCTTTATACCTTTCAACACTACCATTTGACTTTAACTTAACAGAGAATACCCATCGGCTACCAATAGGAAGTTTCAGAAGGGCAAGGTACCAAATCCCACGTGTCATTCTCCAACAAGGCACTTATTTCTGTGTCCATAGCTTCTTTCCAACAAGGTATTTTAAATGCTTCCTGGTAAGAAGATGGAATAGTAATAGAGTCCAAAGAACTATACAAAGAATGGTGATAAGCCAAAAGATTAAGACGATCAGGTGTTTTACTAACACAATCACTACGTCTTAAAGGAATCGATTTTTTAGAGGAATCAACAGAATTAGTACATATCGATTCAGAATGTTCTATTTGACCTTGATATGGTTCAGGATTGGAAGGTGTTGTAGATTGTGCCTGTTGCTCTTTACGCCTATAACCACTAACTGTTTTGTTGCATCCTTAGAATTATGTACAACACTTCCATCACTAGTAGACTCATTTTGCAAAGTATCAGTAGACTCTGAAAAATCAATTAAAAAAGGAACTAACGGACCTTTGACCTTAGCAATAGAAATATAATAAAAAATATTTTCCAAGAAAACCACATGACGAAATACACGAATACGACGAATCTCAGGATCATGGCATATGAAACCCTTTTGGTCAATGCTATATCCTACAAAAACGCATAAAGAATCTTGCTTAGATAATTTTGTTCTCTCATGAATAGGAAGATGAACAAAACAAACACAACTAAAAACATGCAATTTAGAATAATCAGGTATCTTATTAAACAACATCAAATAAGGTGATTTATTATTCAGAACTGATGATGGGATTTGATTAATAAGATAGACAGCAGTTGATGCTGCTTCAACCTAAAAAGAATGAGGAATTTGAGAATCTGACAATGGAGTTCTAACTATTTCTAGGATATGATGATTTTTTCTCTCTGATATTCCATTTTGTTTAGGAGTATTAGGACAACTCCTTTGAGATTATATATCTTTAGATTTCGAAAATTCTCGAAACTCTTTTGAAATGTATTCTCCTCTTGAGTCTGATCGAAGAATTTTTATTTTAGCATCATATTGATTTTTTATCATGCATAAAAATATTTTAAAACAGGTGAATACTTCAAATTTATGACGCAAAAAATATATCCATGTAAACCGAGTACAATCATTAATGAACAAAACATAATATCGAAATCCCAACCTAGACACAGTTGGTGCAGGACCCCAAACATCACTATGAATGAGCTCAAATGGTTTGGTAGAAATACAAGAATGAACTGGAAAAGGCAATCACACTTTTACTGAAAGAACAACTAGTGCAAGATTTATCAATAGAATTCAAAGAGGAAACTTTATTATTTAATAAACCAAAACTAAACAATGTATCTAACTTTTTGGCATTTGGGTGGCCTAGTCCATAAGTGCCAAATCTCAGAAGAACTAGACAATTGTGTTTTAAAAGCAATAAATAAACGATTGTTACAGCCTGGCTTCTCAAATTGAAGAATAAACAGGCGACCAATTCTACAACCTCTCCCTATCACCGTCCCAGTTCAAAGGTCCTGTATGATACAACCAACACAAGAAAAGAACAACACAGTCATGATCATCAACAAGTTGACCAACATAAAGAAGATTACTAGTAAGGTCAGGAACAAAGAAAACATTAGATAAACGAAGAGTGGATTCTGAATTCAATGACAAAGAGAGATTATCGCAACCAACTATATCTAGTTTTTCACCATTAGCTGTAATAATTTTTTGAGCAATATCACAAGATTTAATGGATAAAGGAGTTTGAGCTCCAGTCATGTGATTTGATGCACCTGAATCAATAATCCAAGGGGAACCTACCCTAAGAGGAAAGAGAGATTTCTTACCAGATAAGCCAATTGCAGAAAAGCAGAAGACACAGAGTTTTGCACCAATTGTCGAATTTCATCAAAGATTGGTAAGGTTTGACTTCTTGTAGAACTAAAATTATTAGTAGCATTTGGGGAATTGACATCTAACTTCACATCAGAATTAGATTCGTTTGAAACAGCCTGATAAGCATGGTGATTGCCTTTCTTTCTATTGTTTCCCTTCTGTTGAAGTTCTCTACATTCAATAACAATATGACATGATTTCTTTCAATAAACACAATAATTTATCTTCTTACAATGTGAAGCTATATGGCCAAACTCCTTACATTCAAAACATTGCATCGTAGATTGATCTTTTGTTGAAGTCTTGTCAGCTACCCGTTTAACAAAAAATACTGAATCAACACCTTTATTCTCCAAAGTTGCCTGTGTTACAATTCTGGTTTCTTCACGCAGAAGTTCTCCCAAAACTTGATCCATGGTAGGTGATGTAGAACGATTCAATATATTCGTTCGTGCAACTTCATAATCAGGTCGTAACTTCATTAAAAATTGCATTACTTTCCTTTCTTCATATATAGCCTTCAAACTCTCAAGACAACAGGCTGTTTTTACATCCCCTATACTTGCAATCTCATATTCAGTCCATAAACCCAGCATGGTACTCTTGTATATTACCCTCCCCTTGACCGTACTTGGAAATTTCATATTCAATCTGAAATTTCCTTGCTAAGTTTGATTGCTGGTACACTTTCTCTAAATGGTCCCACATCAGTTTTGCCGTAAGAAATCCACGCATAGGAATTCCAATACTTGTATCAACAGAACCCAAAATCCAAGAGGCAATTTTCGCATTATTTATCTTCCATTGTTCGGTGCCGTCAATAAATCCCCACACGCCCTTGCCTTCTATGAAAAATCGAAAGTGAAATCTCCAAATGGGATAATTTTTCCCATCAAGTTTGACAGGCAAGCACTCATTTTTATCCAAAGCCATTAGTAGATAAAGGCAGGAGATTAAAAAGAAGAGAAAAGAAAGCGAAGTAGATAAGAATAACCCAAAATATGAAATCAAAATTCAGATGTCAATAGTTTGCACAATTTTGCTCTGATACCATGATAGACAAGACACTGCTCAAAATATGAAAAGAGCAATCACGATAAGATGAGCAGCTCTAACATTTTTTATTATATATATATATATATATATACAAAGATATAAATATCCTTATGGTTACAAACTAAACAATGTAAAATACTATCGTAGGACTAACCATATAGTATACTAGCTATAATACAATTTGTACCATGAAACATTTCTATCTCTAGCAACTTAAAATCAAATTTTGTGCTAAATTCTGCTATTTGTGATACAACTCTATCAATGTTTAGTAGTGATGCCTTTCTTACTTGTACATTTTTGGACTTCATATCAAAACTTGTGGTAGGGAAGAAAAAATGGTTGTCAAGCACTTGGTCAATTTCATTTTCTTATCCCTTAAACACTAAGGCCTTTTTTGGCACTACTTCTCCCAAAAGCGATTTTCAACCAAAAAAAAATTTTATATTATTTTTAAAATTACTTTTTCTCAAAAATAGATAAATTGATATTTTTCCTAAAAATATGATTGAAAAAACAATTTATAAAAAATAATAAAAATCAAATAATTAAATAAAAAAATTCTAAACATTTTTCTAATTTTTAACAACAATTTCAAACACACTCTAATTCGATAAAGTATCAATATCATTAGGTGGCATTTGCTATAAGATACATCATATGGTAAGTGGAAGATATTTAATGCTTCTCATCATTAATGTTCTCCTAAATAGGAATATAAAAATTGTATCTTAATAAATAAAACCAAAAACAATATTTTTCATTCCTTGGTAAATTTAACAATAAAAATAAAAACAAAAATATGTAGAAGTGAATATCTCTATTTTGTTTTTTTTATATTTATAATTTCAAAAATTACTAAAAATATAAAAATATAAACTTTTCTTAAGCAATATAAACCAGAACAAAGTGGTTAAAATATATATTTTTTAGTTTACAATCCTTTAACTTTCACATTAATATCAATAATTAAAAGAAGAAATTAACTATTAAAATTAACAAGCTACAAATTGGTTTTTACTATAAAAAATTCTTACTTACATTAAATGTATACATCATTTTAATGAGATAAAAACACATAATAAAAATGGGTATCGATATTTTTTTATTGAAAAAAAAAATAAAAAAATTATATTAATTAAAATATCTTATCACTCATTAATTTAATGTATCAGATAAACTTGTGCACGATAAGAATTTATTAGATAGGACTCTTCGGTGGTATTTAATAAAATTAAAAATTAAGTGCTGAAAATTTAAGTTTTGAATTTTGAGTGCTGAATAAAATAAGTATTATATTCAGTATAAATTTTAAAAATATTTAAAAATTTAATCACTTATTATATTTAATATAAATTTTAAATTAAAAA
>CATKHJ010239868.1:0-14082 GCA_949750685.1 Vernicia montana
TTTTTCGCAGAGACCTGGTATTAACTATGTGAAAATTTATTCTCTTGTTATGGATATGATCACGTTCCAATATTTAATTAATATGGCAATTAAAGAAAGGCTTGATATGCGCCTTATGAAAATTATATTTATGTGAAAGTCCCAGAAGGACTAAAGATAACAAAAATGAATGCACATCAAACATGTGATATGAATTACATCGAATTATAGAAATTCCTGTATGGATTAAAGCAATCTAGACATATGTGGTATAATCGTTTGATTGAATCCTTATCGAAAGAAGGATATGTGAATAATATACTATGATCATATGTATTCATAAAAGACTACATAGTGATTCTATTATTATTGCAGTATATGTTGATGATCTAAATGAGACTCCTAACAAACTCTTGAAAAGTGAGTTCGAGATAAATTTAAAAGAAACAAAATTTTGTATCGGCCTGCAGATCGATTATTTATTTCCAAATGAGTCCTAATACACTAGTATATTTATGTGGAAAAGGTACTTAAGCATATTGTATGAGTAAATCATTTCCCTTAAGCACATTAATGATATCCACTCATTGGAAGTGAATAAAGATCCTTTTAGATCTAAGAAGATAACAAAGAGTTATTAATTGGTTTTAAAGTACCATATTTGAGTGCTATAAGGACATTCATGTATCTTGCAAATTGCATCAGGCCTGATTTGTATGTGTAAGAAAAACTCCTAGTTAGATATAGCTCTGCACCTACCAAGAGACATGAGAGTGGTGTAAAAAAACTTATTATGTTATCTTCGAGGCACTATTGATTGGGTTATATTTTCATATAACTCATATTTGATATTGGTTTACATGCGGATGTTGGTTATTTGTCTAATCCATATAATGATAAATTTTAAACTAAGTATGTGTTTACTTATGATGATACTGCAATTTTATAAAGATTTTTATGGTCCTGGAGTACCTTAATAAAGATGTACCCATTATATGTTTGAGAAGAATGCAATATGCATTGCACAAATTAAAAGTGGATATGTTAAAGGTGATCGAATTAAATATATTTCACCCAAATTCTTTAACACGCATAAGCTCCAGAAGAGTGATGAAATAGATATCCACCAAATTCGCTCGAGTGACAACATAGCAGACTTATTTACTAAGTCTTCATCTAATGTCATATTTGAATTGATTGTTTTATTGATTGATATATGCCGTTTTAAAATGTTGTCTTCATTAGGGGGAGCGAATCAGTATAAGATTGTACTCTTTTTCCTTAGTCAAGTTTTTATCCCACAGGGTTTTCTTGATCAAAGGTTTTAATGAGACAATCTGTGCAATGATAAAATAGCGCATAAATTGTACTCTTTTCCTTAGCTATATTTTTTTCCCATTGGGTTTTCTAGCAAGGTTTTTAACGAGGCATTTTCATGGCGCAAGTAATATCTAAGGGGGAGTGTTATAAATAATTATTATATGTGGATATTACTTAAACATCATTGAGTATATATTTTAGAGAGATTATAATATAGGGTTATTTCAGTAATGTTGTATACACTAAACCCTAACTATTCCTCTATATAAGGGAAGTTAGAGTTAATATAATAATAACAGTTTGGAGCCCCTTTTACTCTCTACATATTTTATCTCTCTCTCTTTATTTTATTGCTTTATATTTCTTCTTATTGTCTTTGATACGCTGTGCTAATAAGCCGATTTACAACAATTTTAAATATGTAGTTTTATTATTTTATATTTTTAATTTATAAGTTGGAGTAACTTGTACCTTATTAAATTTAAAGTTTTTTCTAAAAAAAAAAATAGAGTTTATTTGCAAAAAATTGTTATTAATTTGGTGGAAGATATTAACGGGGAGAATTACCTTATGTAGTATAGTTTGAAATGTTATTTCGGCCTATTTAATCTCTAATGAAAAAAAGGAAAAAAGAAAAAAGAATTTATTTGAGAATTCTATCATTGAAGTATAAATAATTTCTTAAAAATGTAGAATTTCAAATGAGTTTCCATTTATATAAAAAAAATATATATATGAATTTATAAATAAATTACATAAAATTTTATAAAAATACATTTTTCAAATTGAATTCGAGAGTATCTTTTAAAAAAAAAAAAAGAATTCGAGAGTATGAATTATAATTTGTAATTTTACTGTTAACTGTATAAATTTATTTTTATAGATGATAATTGTCTTTTTCCATCTTAAAAAAAAAAAAAAAAAAAAAAAAAAAAAAAAAAAAAAAAAACTCTTTGACTGTTTAGATCATTTGGTCTTTTAATTTAGTATTTTGCGATTATTTAGCATAATGAGCTTATCACCAAATTTAATATGTTTCCTTGATTTTTTGAAATTATCTACATTACACATATCAATATATATAGATATATAATTTATAGTTTTTATTCGTGTAAAATTCTCTTAAATTTGATAAAGCAGGTCTATACATATATTATATACTGCAAAATGTCTAAATTACTATGAATTTTATACCTTACCAATTTTACACAATTACTAAATTAAGAGTCGGAAAAAAAAAAAAAAACAATTAATTAAAAAACACTTCGTGTAATTATCATTTTCATAATTCCTTAATATAATAAGATAAATTTTATTGCTTCAAATGTAACTAGAATAAAATTATTGAAAATATTAAAATCATTGAAAAAAAAATCATCAAATTAATTTTTTTTTTTTACTTTCTTAAAAAAATCTTTTGAATTTGATTCAAAAATATAATTTATAATTTATAAAAATTTATATATATATTTATTGAAATGTATATATACATAAACATATATAGGGACAGAGAAATAATATGTATACACCTCAAAATCATGATAATTTTGAAGAGAACATACTATACCTTATATTACACACACACACTTTACATTATCAATGTGGAGGATGAAACCCTCAATCCACTCTCCGTTAACTCATCTATGGAAAATGGACTCCTATGATGCACATATCGCATATATATATATATATATATGAACATAAAAAAAAATATACACATTTTAAAACTATGATAATTTTAAAGATGAACACTAATCTTTATATCCCCAAAGACTTTACATTACGATGTGGAATATCAAAACCCTTAAAATTTTATATTTTATTTACTATTAATAATATATTTATTTATTTTAATAGATGAGAATTCCATCTACCAACTAAAAAAATACTAAAACAAATTATTGCCACCTTATATTTTCATAATTAGCAATTTTCCTAAAATAATTGGAGAATATAAGTGTACATTTTGTCAACAAAAATTTGAAAATAGGATTTTTAGGGTTTTTCACCGATTTTTGTTTGTCTTCTTCAATTTCAATTTTCATCAATCACCATCATAATATGAGAAGCTAGCAATAGCAATTGGTGGGTAAGTTCAATAAAATGTTTAAAACAGTAGACTACTACTAATAGATATTTTGGTTGTGTCTGTTTTTTCAACTCCAATTAAAAGCTATTAGTTATTAGTTAATGTTGCCTGCAGAGACGGAGACGGCAAATATCATAAATTTATCTTTCTTTCGCTCAGAATAGAAATGGGTAATATGAAAAATCGCCTACAATGGCGCTTTCTAGTGGTTGTCATTCATAAACCCAATTTTCTCAATGGAGGGTATCTTTCTTTTCAAACCGTTAATGCTTCTCAAAACTACCCAATAAACCCACTTTTTTCTTGTTATTTTCCTTTTCGGGTTCAGTCTTTATTGTTGAATCAGAAAATATCAAACATTGACTTCCATTCACTCCTTCACTTTCTTGGAAATTTCCCTTCTTGTTAGAAAAGTCATACTTTTCTGCACATTTTCTTTGGCCTGTGTTTTTCTAGTTTAGTTTTTAGCAGATACAAGTGTTTATTTTATTTGGGTATTTATAGTTTTGGTTATTGAGAATGAATCACCACTGATGCTTGTGCTTGGTGATGGAATTTTTGTTGCTTTTCTTGCTTAGAATCTCTTCATGGATACCCACAACAGAGATGCTGATACACCCATCATTAGAATCCATTCCAATCTCGAGGTTTGTTCATTTTTTTTATATTATTAAAGAAAATGAATCTGTATTTTGAATTTGTTATTTGTTTTGGTATTGATGTTTGATAAAGTGTTTTTTTTTTTTTTTTTTGTGTGGCTCCAATAGATGGCATCATTAGTGGATAAAGCTGTAGTTGATGAGTATGAGAATGAGAGCCCAGAGAGCAAAGACTCAATTGGCATTAAGAAACAATTATCTACTAGTGATTTGACCAATCATTTTGATGTGACAAGAAATAGTGTGCTGCATAGCATAAAGATTGTGGTATTCTCTGCCAAAATCAATTTACTTATGCCTTTTGGCCCTTTGGCAATCCTGGTTGATCAGATTTATGGGAGTCATGTGAGTTAGCACTCTGTTTTGTTGTTTGCCGGATTCATTTGGATTGTCAAAGTATTGTACTTACATTTGCTTTGCTCATTTATTTGTTTGTGTTTCAGGGTTGGGTCTTTCTTTTCAGCTTGTTGGGGATTATTCCTTTGGCTGAGCGTCTGGGGTTTGCTACAGAGTAAGGTTTCATGCATTTTTTCTATCATTTATTTTAATTCACTGGATGGATAATTCTGGGGTTTAAACCCTTGATGTTCTGAGTTATGAGGCATGCATTTGTTCAATAGGCTACTAGCCTAATGGCAACTTTTTTTTAAATGAATGTTACATCAGTTTCAATATTTATCATAGTTATTAAAAGCGCAAGGCGCACTAAGGTGCTAAGGGGTCCTGGAGCCTAGGCGCAAGCACAGTTGTTACAAAGGCGCGCGCCTTGAGCCTCAGGCGCGCCTTTGTGACAAAATTCCTAAAAAAAATGAAGTGCGCCTTGAGCCTCAGGCGCAAGGCGCAGGCACTCGTCTGAGCGACATGAGGTGCAAAAAGATAGAATTTTAATAAAATTTCAACATGAATGTCTAATATTTATAATAAACTCAACATATTAATAATATGTGATTGTTAAATTAAGTAGACACAAGTTAATAATATCCAAAGCATTAATTTAAAGTTTAGAATCTAATCAGCAACAACCTAAAAAAAAAAAAACACAAAAAGAACATCATGTATTTCTAAATTATAAACAATTTAATTCATTATTTAAAAAAATGATTCATTAATTAAACATTTTTTATTTTTCAAACTTGTATTTAAGCTTGTTCATATCAATCTAAGATAATGACTTATATAGACATATTTTAGAGCCTCAAGAAATCAGAATAAATATATTACCCAACATTGTTGTGTCCTTTAAAAAGTTAAACTTAGAAAAGTAAATGGTAGAGAGGAATAATGACTGGAAACAAAATATGTGAAAGATAACCCAAATTAAGGCAAGAGAGATAACCAATCAAGGTAAAAGGAGAGATGTTTTGGGTGAATGAATGTCAGGAAAGGAAAGATCGACTATGATTTTGAGTCAACTATTCTCTTTTTCTTTTTTCTTTTTGTTTGTTGGATCGACTTCTTCTTGTTCTAATTCCTTTTTTCTTTCCTTTTATTGAAATAATTGAGTGTGGTCAGGCCTATCATAAATACATCAATGGTTCAAATTATTCCACTTTATTTTTTAAAAAAAAAATACAAATACACATAAAATAGGAATTTTGTCACAAAGGCGCGCCTGTAGGGCACCTCGCCTGAGGCTCAAGGCGCATCAAGGCGCCCACCTTTATGACATCGCCCGCCTTTGGCAATTTGAGGCGCAAGGGGATGCGCCTGGTGCGCCTTGAGCCTCAAGCGCGCCCGAGGCGTGCCTTAAACAACTATGCACCCATGTTACAGCATCCAACCCAAAAACACAATGAACATGTGGAGGCTCATATACCACACGAGTTTATACCAACATTAATATTAAGGCAACATTGGATCACTCAAAAATGAAAGTAAATTAAAGATTTTAATGCAAGAAAAAACAAATAAAAATTAAAATGTTACCTGCCTCCAAGCTTTGATCTTGGTAACCTAATTCCTTTATCCTAGACATTGCCTCCTCTTCAAAGCGTTCCCGTCCATCAAGCAAAATGCTAAGATATCTGTACATATTGCTCTGGATCATCAGCTTGATATCCAGCAGTTCTTCTCCAGTAAACTTATTTCCATACAAAAATTTGGCCTGTGGAGTGATATAAAGATTTCAGCAAAGTTAAAAAAAAAAAAAAAAAGAAAAAGAAAAAGAAAAAAACAGAAGATATCAAGTTTCTATTGAACAGTTACATAAGAGAAGTATGTTCTGAAACTAACTTTTTAGCCCACACGTCTGCATTTAATGTGATAATTGTAGTTCTGTTAGCAAATATATTTCTTATGAAATATTTGATTTAATTAGTGAAACATACTTATAAATGTATATTTGAATTCAAGTTTGTTATGTACTAATTAAATACATGGTGGAAACTTTTTTTCCCTTTATTTTTTAGATTAAAAAAGTTTTTTCTCGAAATATGAAAAATACTGTTGATTTTTTTTAGAATAAAAAAACTCCAAATGATAAATAGAGAAAGTAAAAAAGAATAAATATATAAGATTAGGATATCAAGAAGTCATAAAAATTATATCTATATATTACATGTAATCTTCTTACATAAAGTTTTGTACTAAATTCTCACACTAAAATAATAAAATCATTCTAAAATTAAAAGAACTACGTAATAGAGTGCTACTTGGCACTTCTAAGAGTTTGATTAGTAAGAAAAGATAAAAGAATGGAGTAACTAGTGAGTTTAACCCATTTTTAGATGAGATGGTTTGGACATGTGAGACGCATACCTAAGGAGGTCTCGGTCAGAAAGATAGAGCACATGGTGATAGAGGAGGAGAAGAAAGGAAGGGCAGGTCTAAACTAACTTGGTATAAACTATGATGTAGAGACATTATACATATTTGATGACGTAGCCCAAAATCGTTTAGAGTAAAACAAAAAATCCATATAGCCGACTCCAATTAGTTTTGGAATTAAGGTTGAGTTGAGTTTATACCTATATAAAAGGGAAAGAAGACCTTTACTCTTCGTAATAAATAGTGAATATCCCTCTCCCTTTTGTCTTTTCATTTTATTTACAAGTTTGCATCCATTTTATTTCCTCTTTTATTTTTATTATATACTATCGTGACATTTTATTTACAATTTAATAAAATTTTCATTATACCTTACTACGAATTTTGCATTAACTTTCAATTATTTGAGGAACATAACAATTAATTATGATTTAATCTTTAATTACCAAGATCTAATTATGGGTTATTAACATTAAAATTGAATATAAAAAATTTTACAATTTCAAGAGTTGTTCTCCAAATCAACTAATTCTTGCATTATTTTCTAAAATCACTTATGGTTAGTTAAATATCTCAATTTTTATCATTATTTTCAACACAAAATATTATATTATAATATAAGTTTGATTATTAACATATCAATTTATTTTCATTTGCACTAAAGTGTAATTTTATAATTGGCCTATTAGCTTGAAATATCCTGAACTTTTTGGCTTTTTATAATTCTACCCTATCATTTGAAAATAGACTATACCCCAAACTTCTAAAGTTGCTAGCAATTATACTCTTTGGTCAAAATTGATCCTTTAAACTTTTTCTATCTCCTAGTGGCATATGACATGAATTGAAAATATAAAGAATATATTACTATTTAGATTTAATTTAATTAATAAGTTCATCCTTCCCTTTTGAAAAATGAATTAAATGGTCCCTCAAATTTATTTTTGTTAACAAAATAGTCCTTCCGTTCAAAACAATTAAAATATTCCGTTAAGTAAAGAAGAAAAGACCAAAATATCCTTGTATATATTATGTGGTTATAAAACTTAGTATACTATTGTCTTTAATTTTTTTTTATTTCTTTTTTTAATAAAAACTCAAATTAAATATTTTTTCTGAATTTTTTCACCTAATTTTTTCTAAAAAAATTAAAAATTATACTATATATTTTAAATAATAAAAAAAAAAATATTTTTATTATAAATAACAAAAAAAAGATTCTACACTATCAAAAAATATATAACCTTTCATTTTAATTATTTTGAAATGCATATAAATTTTTTTTACTTAAACTATAATTTTTTTTTATATTATTAGAATATATAACAATTTTTTTAAAATTTTTATAAGAAATTATATTCCATTGAACTAAAAACTAAAAAAAATATTATATTAATTATGTACCAAAATTAATTTTGGATCTAATTAGACAAACATGAAAAAAAATCACTGATTAATTTGATTTTTTTTTTTTTTTTTTTTTTACCTTATAATCAAGGGTATTCTAATATTTTACTATGAAATCTGCCATTGACTACTAAAAATTATTTTGAATAACAATAAAGAATTATTTTGTTGACAAAAACAAATGTGAGGGATCATTTAATTCGTTTCTCTAAAAGGACGGATGAACTTATTAACTAAATTAAATATGAGAGACTAAATAATAATATGTTTTTTATATTTTTAATTCATATCATATGCCACTAGGAGAGAAAAAAAGTTTAAAAGACCAATTTTGACGAAAGGGTATAATTGTGAATAATTTTAAAAGTTTGGGGTATAAAACCCTATTTTCAAAGGATAGGGAAGAATTATAAAAAGTCGAAAAGTTTAGGGTATTTTAGGTCAATAGGCCTTTATAATTTACAAAATTAATGGTATTACAATTTTGCCATCAATTTTCAGATGTTAACTTTCCCTTTTATTTAGGGATATCCTTATACTGTTTTAAAATACACCATTATTATTTGATTTTGATTTAAGAATGCTTTTGTGATTGAAAGAATATTACAATTGTATTGAGTTCAATAAAAGTATGCATTTATTTGTTTTTGAATTATTATTCTATAATAAATCAATTAAAAATAGCACTTTATTTTTCTAAATTAAACACCTAAATGTTAATTTTGATAAATAATTCCTTCCAATATTCCAATAAGTAAATATGATCAAATAAAATTAATTGGAATAATTTTGTATACTTAAACACTTTATTGTAAAAGAATAACATTAAAGTTCAAACAATACAACAAAAAAATTGAAAAAGTTTATATATCAACAATATTTATTATTTTAAAAATTTATGATTATAAGTATCTTGATCAAGTGGTATGTTGAATTTAAATTATTCAACACATAATAATTTTTCCTTTATGCCTATACTATATCAAATAAATTAAGATAACTTTTACTTATTTTTATAAGTTAAATTTTGATAATTAATTGTTATTATTTAATACAAACTAACACCATGTAAATAGTACACTTCTCAGTATTGTTAAAAACTGAAAATTGAATTTACAATTGTTGTTCCATACTATTTATAGCAAATATATTATTAGCTTGTTTCAAGATTGCATTTACTTATATTATTTACAATATTTTTAATTATATAATGGTTTTCATGACTTGATTAACTATATCAAAATAGAATAAAATACATATTTAATTCTTTTCTTTTGTTACATGGGAAATATTTTAAATTATTATATGATTGATTATAATATTCATTACTCATTTTTATACCATAATAAAAAAATATATATAAGCATAAATAAAGAATCCCAAAAATATAATCGCATTAATTGATTTTTAAAAATTTTATTTTCAAGGTTTTTATAAGTAGAAAAAATATTCTTAATTGGTTTAATCACAGAAACATTTTTTGGAAAATTACAATTATATCCAAAACCTTTCATGATAGACTATTTTACCCTAATTTCGACAATCAGTTACAGTAGTCACCATCTTATCAAAATGAAACCTATCATTTTTGTTTTCAATTGGGAAGAGATTGATGAAAGGTTATAATAGAGTTGAATTCAGTAACGAGTGGCTGGGAAATATGATAGGTATAATAAATTAATTTTCATTTCAATTTTGACTAAATGGGTACAATTGCAATTAATTTTCGAAATTAAATTAAAATAGTATATTTTAAAGATTTTGATATAATTGTAATTTTTTGAAAAGATTTGAGTGTTTAATAATTGGGTCATTTAATTTATAATAATTGAATTTATTATTTATATATGTAGCTGAAAAATTGCATTCCATATAAGAATATCATTTTATAAAAATATGTAAAATAGAATTTATAATATTATTTTATCACTTACAATTATTTTAGTTATTAAAAAATATAGATGATTTAAAGTTGGACTCCACATGTGAAGCAGTTGGAAGTCCAACCAGTAAATATACTCAATTCCTTTTTATTTGTCGTTTTTTGAAAGAATTTTTTTCCAAAATATTTGTCCACTTTAGGAAATCAATAAGGCTTTATTTTTTTTTTTTTTCCAATTATATTCTTATCATCTACTCTATAATTAATGCACATATTATCCATTACTCTATTATCAATAAGAGTAATTTAGTTATCATATTCTTGGAACTTAGAGTAATTAATTATTTTTTAATCTTTATGAAACAATAAAAAACGACAGATAAAAAAAAAATAGAGGGAGTAATAAATTATTGCAGTGGCAGCTTATAAAATTGAGGCTGAACTCTAATTCAAATCATTTTACAGTTTAAGTTGCTTATATATTACGCACACCACACCATAGAATACAGTTGGTCACAACCATTTTTCTCTTCTTTGTTTCTTTCATCATTCTTTTAAAGAATTTTTTATTTTTTTAATCTTAGGCTATTGGACTTGCCCAATATTGGCCTACAACCAAGGCATATCTTTGAACATTTCAATATGTTCATCTAGACTACTCTTCTGCAGCTCACTGATGTACTAGATATGATTTATTTTCCAGATATATCAAGAGACCCATGTACCATAGTCAAATGTGCAATTGTGACCTTCATGATTTATTTTGATCAATTGGGTACAAAATTGCTATATTATTTTATTCTTCTAAGTTTTTTAAATAATTTATAAAAAAATATTAATGAAAAGAAATTCTTCTATGATAACAAACCCTAGCCACCACCCATCTCCATCTCATCATCACCCAAGCATTAGCCACCACCCATCTTGATTCACATTTGTTTCCATCTTCACACTATATTTTTTTTTACAACAAATGGACTCCACCAAGGATTGACTTTAATTCCATACCTCTTCCCTATGTCATTGATAGGTTACAAAGCAAATACAAGAGCACATGGTGCATGATATTCACAAATGATATAGTGTTGATAGATGAAACCCAAGACAGAATTAATAAGGTTAGACCTATGCTAGAGGCTAAGGGTTTCAAGTTAAGTCAAAATAGTATAGAATACATGCAATGCAACAGTGGTAATGAAAGGGAAAGAGATAGAGGTGGATACATGCAATTACAACAGTCATCCCATCCCAAACTACAACCAATTTGGTTGACCATACAAGATTCAACAAAAACAGAGTTGTAATTTCAAAATCACAGATTCAACCAATTAGTTCTTTCTTTTTTCTAATTTCAAGTTAGTGGTTTAGATTTTTTTTAATACTACTATGCAATATTAGATGTTATGATATTATTCAGTGCAATGTAAATTAGATATAACACATCATGTTTGGTTCAACAACAGTGATAAACAACTCGACAGTCAATGATTAAGTGCTAGAATCTTGCAATCAATGGTTGAAATACCTAAAGCTAGCAAAAATCTTAACTTTCAACATTTCAGTTATAATTTTTTTACCTTTGAACTTTGAAAAATTACTCTAACCACTAAGTTCACTAAACACCCTTAACTAGTAGTTGGAAGCCCAAACACCAACCACTTATCTAAACATGCACTAAGAGCTTGTTTGGTTCAACGGTGTGGTTAATTGTTTGTTTTGTTCAACGATAGAGATAAACAACCTGACAGTCAACAAGAAATGCTAGAAGCTTGCAATCAATGGTTGAAGTGCCTAAAGCTAACAAACCTGCTTTCAACATTCAGTTATAATTTTTTATGGTTGAGTTTTGAAAAATTGCTCCAACTACTAAGTTCACCAAATATCCTTAACTAGCAATTGGAAGCCCAAACACCAACCACTTATCTAAACATGCACTAAGAGGTTGTTTTGTTCATCAATTATGGTCAATTGTTAATTGTTAGCAGTCCAATGGTGGTGATTAGCAGCTTGTGATTGAAGAATCAAACGCTAACAATTATATACATCATCTTTCAACATTTCAATTATAATTTTGAACTGTGGATCATTGGATTTTGAAACGCTTCTTTAATCACAATTTTTACCAAAGATTCTAAACCAATGATTGAGAACTCAAATGCCAAAACAATGGCTCCTGAGCACTCATCCAAACGAACCCTAAATGTGTATCTTATAATTTAGATTTATTATTTAACTTATTTAAACAAATAAATAAATTAGAGCCAAATGATAAACAAAAACATGTCACGTGTTTGGAAATATATAATAAATAAACGGTGTTGTGAAGCATGAGTAAATTTTAATTTTAATTTTCACAATAAAATGAATAAATGTGCTTAATTACAAAATTCTTTAAATTACTTTTTCAAGAAATTTACTAATATAATACCCAATTAATATTTCCTTTAGCTATCAATGGTGTTAATATGTTGTGTATTAATCAAATTTGTGTTTTAATATTAATATCAGTTATTTAAAACAACTTTTTAAATAATTCATATACACAATTCTATATGGTCCTATATAGTTTGAGACCATAACAAGAAGACAGATATCAATAGGTGTTTCCAATACCATCATTTAAGACCTTGGTTCGGGAGTAGAGGTTCCACAGAACACACACTTCGAATACCTCAGATTCATCACAAAGAGATTAAAGATGTAGAGAGGATGTTACAAAAAGGATCAAGGTAGGAGGATGAAGTGGCAAAGTGCAACAAATAGAGGTGGCAATTGGATCAAGTTAGATGGGTTCAGGTCAGGTTTTGCCTTTTTCATATTGGGTTACTGCAGGTTGCTTCAAGTTTTAGGTTACTCATCAGGAGGGTCAATTATCAAATTTTAGGATTGGTTGAGTCAGGTCACTTGTAAGATTGTTTTTTAGAAAATAATGAGTTTTGAACCAAATTGATGCAGTGATAACAACTCGAGTAAAAAATTCATGTTTAAGTCAAATATCGTGCCAATATATTTAAAAATATTTTACTACTTCATCTCTAAAATCTAATATATCGTACCATCTTCAACTTATAGTTATTTATGTCAATGTCATATTTAAATTGTTTAAATACATTGGACTAGTAGAACAATAATCAAGTGCCTTCCCCGTGGTGCAGAAAATTAAGGGTTCAAACCCTAATATCCCCTTCCCCTTTAAAGAATTTCTAATGTACCAAAAGTAATTGTTACAGAATAGGAATATTTTGTATATACAGAATAGGAATAACTTCGTATATAATTAGGAATATTTGATAATATGTAGCTTACCTTCCTAAATAGGATTTAGTTTTGTGTATATATATATATGTATACAAATCATTGATGGAATATAAGACAATATTACCTTCAATTACATGGTATCAGAGCTTCCAAATGAGGTTTGCCTCTTGTGTTTAAGTCTGCCAAAAAAAAACGGCAGCCAAGAACGAAATTTGGGTCACTAGTTTAGAGTGACTATTTGTCATCACCGCCAGCCTAGGACGGAGCGCCACCTGCCGACCGGCGCATCCCCAGAATCCGGTGACCAGAAGCCTTGCGCGTGAGATTCACGCGCCGCCACAAGCTTCTGCTCAAACTCCACTCGCCGGCGCGTGAAGGCACGTCCGGTCCGGCCACCGGCTTCGATCTTCAGTCTCGAGTTCGCCTTGCTCTATACATCACTTCTTCGTGTCTGGTTGGGTCAGCATCCATTCGGGTGTGGGACCTTCTTTGTAACAGGTTCGGGAGTTCTTGTTTTCAGATTTGATTTTTTTTGTTTTGTTAGCATATTTGGTATTATGGCTGATAAAAAGCTTGGAATTATGTCTGATGTTGTTCCTGTGATGTCAAAAATCACGGAACATAAACTTAATAGAACTAATTATTTAGATTGGAGTAAAACTGTTCGACTTTATTTGCGGAGTATTGATATGGATAATCACTTAACTGATGACCCACCTAGT
>CATKHJ010239885.1:0-21466 GCA_949750685.1 Vernicia montana
GAGCTTTCCACTTCTCCGACATTACTAATACCCTTTGAGGAGAGAAACTTGGATGAGAACTAGGAAGAGAGGTAGCATAAACTGAATGAACATCCACGTCTCCTTTGATTGCTAATCCTGTTGCATCTTCAAGGGTAAATCCCTGAAGGCACACAAATTCCATAATATCATTTTCAAGCTTAATGCAACCAAGTGAAAATTTTTGGAGCTCTATTTGCATACCGAACAATTGAACAGGAGATGGTTCATATATAACATTCAGAGGCAGTAAAAACATGTATGCATGAAATCTAGAAATCAACTATATTGAAAAGGCACAACGAGAAGACAAAGGGGAACAAGAAAAGGAACCAACTTGAGAGAAAGAGCAACAAGCTTAGTACATAGCAAGTGTACAAGGAATGAACAGAAGCCTTGAAAGGAAATAATGCAAAAAATGCAGACAATTCAAAATAACAATTCCTCTTCAGTAGTTAGAACCATTAGAATAAAAAGCCGAGCATCAGACATGCAATCATGTTGTCTAGATCTACAGGGTCAATTTTTATCATATGACAAAGAAGAACTGTCATAAGAGGTAAACTTCACATTTTTCTCATCTTTAGCAACATACCAGTCGATATGGAAATGAGGATACATGCCGACCTCCAACAATGATATGGTAGCCATCAACACCAGCACGCAATGTCAGGATAAACAATTTTCCCTCTACAAAAGGAAATGGCCAGGTCACTTCTGGCTTCTGTTCACGCCCTATGAATCTCTGGAACCATGAAGTTGTCTTGGACTCTTTTGAATCTACAATGTCATTCCGCATCCATTTCTCACATCTCATAAATCCATCAACTGCCAAATATAATGTATTAGAAAAAGTCAATGGCATGACATTGAGTAGAGAGGAGAAAGAAAAGAACTTTAATCAAAATACTTAATGGCATGGCAATATATTTACACAAAACTTCTGCATAGATGTTTGAGGAGCACACTCAGCCCAATTGAAATTTCAGAAGCAAAGATACAAGAGCAGCTTGGTTGATTTCTACTAATTTGTCTCTCTTGCCGTAGTCAAGCTTCCACAAACCCATAAGAAACGAGGAAGGTAAGGACTCAAAACTTTAAAAAACAGCAAATATCCATTAAAAGCATGAGGTCCCTACAAGTGCTTCAAGGAGCCCACTTGCCCAATTCACAAACTAACCCAAGTTGCAAGAGCAGCAGTTTGTTTGATTTCCATTAACCCCCACTCTCATTTAGAATGTTAGGGTAAATTTAAACGTTTCTGATGATCTGGATGTGTATTTCATAAGATTATGTTCTTTTCAAATATATGTAATTTTAAATATGAAGGTCGACAAGAAGTTACCAAATACATATCAACCAACTTTAAACATTGACAATCATCTTCCACATTGCAGTGGAGAAACATTCCTCCATTCACTAATTTAATTCAATAAAAGAGACAATTCAATTCTCTGAAATCGTCCCTCTGTTGGTTGATTTAATGATTCTTTTAACTATTAATACATAGAGTTAAAGTACAGTCTTCACCCTGGCCCTAGTTGTGATATGAAGTTTCCAAGAGATTTACATGCCTAACATCTCATACTAGCTAACAAGAAGAAAGAGTATGCCTAAAACTTCAAAAGTATGAATTCCATGTGACTTGAACTCGTGCAAATGCCTCAAGTTCTTTCTTAATTGTTATGTTTAAAACTTCAAAAGTTTCCCTCTTGTCCACAATCTACATAGAAGCTCATGCTTTCCATTGATCAATAGAAATATACCCCCAAAAAAATTAAAAAAAAAAAAAAAAAAACCACCCACCCACACGCATTCAACGTCCTGTATATATTTAGAATGTTATCTCGGCATATAAGCAAAATATCAATAATTTACTTCCTTTAATACAAAACCACATGTAGTTATTCTCTAAACCATTTCTTTTCATCTTAAAGATACATTTATTTTATTTATCTACCCTTGCATCCTAATGAGTTTGGCAATTGGCAAACTTGCAAAAGGAAATAAAGGAAAACGAAAATAATGAAAATATGTAAACTCTAACAACTCTTACCTAGCATGTCTTCATCTTTCTTGGATGGCAAACCATCACACCTCTGAGCTGTCCCCCATTGCATTCTATAGCAGGTGTTGTGCTCAATAACTGGTTGCTTACTCCAATCTCCTCTCAATCGAGGATTCAAATGCAGAATCTTTGGTGGATCCTCCCCATCAACCGCCTTTAGCCCTTGCAACTCAATCATAAACTGCGAAACCATAACAATGCCATCACCACTCCTCAACCTTGCTAGCTGGGGGACATACTCCTCATGTCCATAATGAGGTGTTGCCACCACTGTTATAGAAGAACCAGCAGATAAACCGCAAGGAAGGAACATCATCTTCTCTCCCCCAGCCAACTCCTCCCCACTCATTGATACCCATGAAGGGCATGACTCAAGTTTCCCCTCATATACAGAATTTTGTCCAATCTCCTTCCCGTCATACTTCTGCACTTCATCCCAGGCTTTCAATCCCAAAGTCCAAGCCTCATCTGCCAGTGTCTCAAGCACTGACAAACCACTAGTTCTATTCCTTCGCCTCATAATCTCTCCTGTTATTCGACCATATGGGTGCTGAAGTGGCTTTATAGGTTTAGACATTCCTTTTATTTCTTCAAGGGGTTCCTTAGTAGGCATCCTTGGCGCATTTTGGTTTTGGTTATCTTCTAATTTTCGGTGGAATGTATCTTTATAAACAGAACCAAAGAATGGTTTGCTTAAATCTGAATCTTCCACATCTTCTGTTGCAGCCCCATCTAGCGCAACATAACTATCATCTCCACTCAACATTGCTGCAATCTCTAGAAAGTGTGGAAATTTAAATGCCAAAAACACCAAGTACAATACTCCTATGCCCAGCAAGAAATGTGACAATTTGAACCTCCTTCCATTAGGAGGTTCAGTTTTTAACCTCTTCATTTTATAAGACCCAACAAAAAACAAAGCAAACAAAACACCCTATAAAACCCAATAATCTCTCATAATTGAGAAAAATAAAATAAAAACACCACGAATGAGCTCGAAACCAACAAAAAGTGCAAAACAAAGCCTGCCCAAATCTTCAAAATAAACCCTTTTCTGAAGATATCAATGCGAACTTCATAAAATCCTACAATCCCACATATCTATTGCACTACAGGATCAAAGTACCTAAAATAAGCTTAAAAACCCAACAAAACATGCAAAACCAAATGGTACCAAAATCTTCGGAAAGGCACCAATGTAGATCAAATTACAGAAAGAGAACTAAAACCTTGATGGGTTCGTAGAGATCAAGTTGACGATTATCCAATATCACAAAATGAGCATTAAAATGTGCAAAACCCATCAAAATTTGGGACCCAAAATCCCAAATTTGTCAATATTTAACCAATATTTGCCCGAATGAACAGCAGAGAAAGATTGATCGATTGATCGAAAAAACTGAGACAGAAAAAAAAATGGCGTCTTGATGGCAAAACTAAAAAGTAAAAAACACTTAATTTTGAGGAAAGAAAAATGGAAAAGCAGAGAAGGTGAGGGGGAAAGAGACAGGCAAGAGAAAATACAGTGCGTATTCTACAATGTTTGTATCTGGATATGGTAGGTTAGTCCTTGGCAAAAAAAAAAAAAAAAAGGATATGGTAGGTTAGAGAATGATTACAGACTAAATAACAAACAATTGAAGGACTAAAATGTAAAATGTTGAATAAAATCAAATTTTTAAAAACAACTAATTGAAGCTGTCTGTCTGTGTCAGATACTGTTTTTCTCTAGTTTGTTTTCCTTATTTTATAGGATAAATAATTTTTTTTTTTTTAGAATATGATAAATAAATTATTAAATCCCCTAATATTTAAAAAAAAAAAAACTTTACACTTTTTTTTTTATCAAAGTGAGTAGAATTTATTTTTTTGAGAATAAGTGAGTAGAATTTATTAAAAATGCATAAAGGCCATAACAATAGTTAACCATTACACATTCTTGTGAGGCCCAATTAGGGAATTCTAATTTAGACCTGTAGTCTATAAATAGCATGCCCGCCGTGGAGTTTTTAACAAAGGGCTCCAAAAACATGCATAAAATAGAGAATTTCTAAAAGATTCGTACTCAGTCTTTTCTATTTCATCTGCCATTGCTATCATTGCTACCGGTGGCCAAGAAAATGAAGAACAATTGAGAATAGTTGGACTAAACCTACATATGAAACACTGTTGAAGCAAAAGTAAAGCCTTGCTCAAATTTACTACTTTGAACGCTGGTCAGGATTTACTCGGATCCGCACTCCTCAATTGGATCTGCCATTCTAATAAAAAACAAAATAAGAAAACCATGGTAGAAAAGCTCATATTAAAAAATCGTTCAAAGATGCATGAAGCTCCAACTCTGATTAAGTAGATCTTCAGCCACAAGAAATTAAAGTAGAGGAAACACAGGTCAAAATCAGGTTCCTTCATATCAGTGAAGCATCACCCGAATTGAATCGGAGACCAAAAAAACAAACAAAACAAAACAAACAATAAACCCCATGAGAAAAGGAGACATAAAAAATCCAAAAACCTTAGCCAGATTATTGAAGAAATTAAACAAATAAATGAGAAATACATATAAAAAAAAGGAATAGTCCCTCCAGTGGTCGGAGAGAAGTCAGAGAAAATTTTAACAAGATAAGTGATTCAATTAGCCACATTAAAAAAAAAACTTTACAATTAATATTTATTTTTTAAAATACATCTTTAAAGGATAAAAAGATCAATCAGACCACATATGATTTATTATGGTAAGATTTTATTTTTAAATATACTCAAAGCTTTAAAATAATAGTATTATGTTTCTAAACTTGATAATAAATTAAAAAATTAACATTAGACCAATTATTATGAAACACTTATCTCATAGCATAATAAATCCGAGATTTAAAATATCAATAAGATAATAACATATTTTGTCTTAATGATTACCGAAATGTAAGAAAAATAAATTCAAGTTTAAATATTTTTATCGGTATTTTATTAATAAATTTTTAAAATTAAATAACTCTTTAATTCTTAAAAAATTAGAAAATGTGAAATTAAAAATGATATTTTTTTCAAAATGTGAGTTGCTAAATTAGTCATAAAAATATTTGATTTTTGAAAAATCAAATAACTAACAATTAATTAAATGTTAGAAAATGAGATTACAAGTATGAAATATCACTTAATACCAAATAGAAAGTAGGAGGTCTGTTTGTAATATAGCTTTGGTGGTTCCAGAATGGCTTTCCAACCCAGCAAACAAGGAGGTGCAATGTCCTAATGTCCTAATCTAACCCTAAAATCTTTCTTTTTGCCAATTACACTTGCCATAGTTATATTATTTATATAATTATTAGATTATTCAAACTCATTAAATCACACAATATACTAAAAATAAATATATTGTTTTCAAGTTATAAACAATTAACTTCAAAATATATAAATAATAACTAACCTCTTATCACTAGAATGCCTTTCCTTTAGTGTATGCATTAGATGTTGATATAAGATTTTAAGGATTTGTTTGGTATTATCATTTAAATTGTTGTTAATAAAAGAATCCTTTTGAAATTATTAATTATAAATTATTAAAATTTTATATTTAAAATGAATTTTACATAAAAATTTTAAAAGCGTCAAATATTAATTTTTAATTATTTTATAATAATATTTAAAATTATATTTTATAAAAGAAAAGATTATTTCAATGCCAAAAAATACTTTAAAACTGATTTATAATAGCATTTATCCAGCTTAGTCCATAAATAAATTTGAGTTTTAATTTAGGGTTGAATCTAAATTAAATTGAGTTTAATATTTATTTTATATTATTGTTTGAATCTTAACTTTCTATATTATAAGACAAATATTACATTAATGAATTACTAAAAAAAATTATTGTTTTTAGATGTTAAAAATTGAGATTTCACCAATCATATTCATTTTTCTAATAAGAGTGAAATAACCAAAAAAAAAAAAAAAAGAAAGAAAGAAAGAAAGAGTGAAATAGATGTTCTACAAAATGGGGGAAATAACTTACCTCTCACTTGCTCAAATGGAAAATATATAAAAGAGGATTAATTAATGTTAAGGAAAAGGGTATATCATACATGTCACTTCTGATTATACACTGCATCACAAAATAATGAATTATTACTTATTAATTAATAAAATATGATAATTATGTAATGTTAATAATGATTACACAACTAATATGCTTGTAAGCATTACATTATTATTATTATTATTTTTTGGCTTGCAAGTTAATCAATCAGTGGTGCGGATCTAATATTTTAATTTTAAAGAGTGGAATAAAATTTTTTAGAAAAATTTAAGAACGAAAATCATTTCTTAAAAAAATTTAAATCATTTTCAATATACATTTAATATTTTTTAAAATTTTAAAAATCACTCTTAACACTTAGTATTTAAAATTATCCATAATATTATGGTTACTATCATTATTCCTTTACCAATAATATTTTTTTTCTTTTACTTTTTTACAGAATTAATGATGATGGTGTGTTTACAACTTTCTTTTTAAGCTCTGAATTTTTTAAATTTAGTTTGCATGCACTTTCTTCTTTTTCTTTTTCATGAATATCCAACATCTTAATCTTAATTATTATTAGTTATTTTTCAACATCTTAATATTATGCTAAACAAATTTATTAGTTAATTCCTTATTTTTACCTACAAGCAATTACTTTTAATTGCAGTCTAAATCGCTTAAACAGTTTTAAACGACAAACCGTGCAATTCAGACAACCACAGAGTTGGTTGACAGTTTGCTCTTGCAGGATAAACGACCGAAAATATAGTGACGGTCGTTTTTAGAGGGACTGAAATAGATTAGAGTTTAAAACTACATCGTTTGTTTAAATAGACAAACTTTAATCTTCGGAGTAAACGACCAATTAATAAGGACGACAAAATTTTATAATAAAACGACATGTTCTTTAAATAACTTTTTCATAATTTTATTTTCCCCCCTTATTTTTCAATAAATTATAATAACAGAGTCCAAAACACTTATCCATTTTCAAAACTCTCTTCTTCACTACCTTAAACCCTCAAACTCAAAATCCAAACTTTGAAACTCCATTATTGTTCTGGGTTTTCCTCTACAATTCAACTCCGAAACCGTTTGTTTCTTATCTCAAGCCTCCCTTTCTTTTTCATCAAATTTTTGTTTAACTTTCTTGTGCTTGATATTGTTCTTTTCTCTGTTGTATTTTATGCTAATGGGTTAAATTTCAATCAATGATACAATACCCACCAAACAAAATTGTTTCTTTCTGCAGATTTTATGAGCTGTATAGCTAGTTGAATAAAAAATGGCGTCTCTTTCAGCAACTTGGCTTTATCAAGGTTTTTGTGTTTCATTATATTCTTATTTGTTTGATGGGTTTTTCCTTATATTATTATGAGAATTCTCTTAATAATTAGTAGCAATTTTTTTTTTTTTTGGTGGGGATTGGTATGGCAGATATAGGATTGAGGGGTACAGCTTATGCAGATAGCTTTGTTGCTGGGAAGCCAGGTTGCAGTCATTTGCAGGTTTAATTTATGTTTCTTCCCTTTTCTTTTCTTTTTTGCCCACTTGTTTTCTTGGAACGGATTATAGTATTGCCCCCAAACTAGGCTGCTACCTCTTTGCTTCGTAATTCTGTCAAGTGTCAAGTATCTACAGCTGATTTTGCACTAGTTCAATCTACTCTTTTGTTCAATTCATTATGAGAACATATTTGCCTACATAATCACCTCTTTAATCTTGTTGACTTTGATTCCGGAAAGATGGATTGATGAAATACCTTAGTGAATCTAAGATAAAATTTTATACAAGCACGAGAATATTTGCTCTACAAAAGAAGTTCTACTATCATCCATGTTGTAAGTGTGTTATAGACCATTTATGATGCGAATAATGATACATTTTATTGGATGATTACCTAGTTATTTAAAGTTGTGGTCCTTTTGTGTCTAGAATTTATTGAGTAATTTGAGAGAGAGCCGGAGAGGTGAAAATTTCCTTGTTTTCCCTTCTGAGTCAAAAGATGCTTCATTCACATCTCTTTTAGTTTTATGCTAGTTAAATGTATAATTTTCTGTGACTATGCAGACATCATTTGTAGGTTCATTTTCAGCTGGAAAATTGCAAGTTCGATTCGGCTCTAAAGCACTTTCGAAGGCTCAGCTACTTCCTTGTATAAAATGTGAGAAGAAGGATGAATACATTAAGCATGTGTCTGTTGAACGTCCTCCCTACCATTGTTACATGGACTCCACATCTGGTCAACTTGAACCAGCATCTGGTGCTCGTGCTAGTATTCCAGGACAGGAGTACTGGCCAGAAGGTACTGCTGATCGAGTTAGGGCTGCCAGGGCTCCTGAACCAACGGGCACATCAACAGGATCTCCATCTTATGGTGAAAGGCCTGGAAGTAGGAGGAAGAAGCATAGAACATCAGCCACTGCTCCTGAATCTTCTACAGTGAGCATGGAAGCTCTAGAGGCACCTGAAAGTATTGATGAGATGGAAGAACCTAACGATGTCTCATCTGATTATGTGGTTTATCAACCAGAACCTGTGGAAGAACAAGAAACTGGATATGATTTAGACAAGAAACTGGGACTCCCTCATTCCTTTATTGATCCAAAAGTGAAGAAGCCCATTGAGGGGATACTTTCTAATGAAGAAACATGGTGGAACTGGAGAAAGCCAGAGAATGAACAATGGTCAAGATGGCAAAGGAGAAAACCTGATGTGGAAACGGTTAGTATTAGAAAAAAAGATGAATAAGTATTGCTAAGATCTCCTTGTCAGCAGTAATGGCATTATGCTATGGATTCGAAAGGTTGCATGATATTTGAAGTATCTGACTTGAAAAATATGCTTTTAAAATATGAATGGTCATGGAGTTGAATTTTGAAAAGTCATTGTTCACATTGGTTTTTGGCTACGTGTTCATCTTTTGTTTGCTCTTGGAACTCTATACAATTGCTGCATGATGAATTGCAATTGTGTGAGCATACACGAATAAACAACATAGCTTATGTAGCCTGTTAAGTTTATTAACATATAAGCCTGCTTCTTGCTGAAACATAGTTGTAATGCACTTTATTTTAATTTCTGAAGGTTTTTCTCAAAGCAATGGCCGAAACTGGGCAAGTGAAGCTTTATGGCGAGCAGCCAACATTGACAGAGACTGCTCTTTACAGAGCTAGAAAACATCTTTTTAAAGAAGAAAGGTAATATTGATTTTTAGTTGAAATATTTTTCTTAATTTCATGATGTAGTAATATATTGACATTGCTACAAGGTCTTTGTTTTGTGTGTGTCTGAGTTATGATAGTCTTGGATAAAATAGAATGTAATGCAATTTAAGTTTAAGTGAAACATACATAAGGGTTAAACAAACATGAAAGCTACTCAAAACTGACCAGTGAATTGGAGTGCAATAGGATGCATGGAATATAACTGTAGCACAATTTTAGAGAAAAATGAACATTTAGTTAAAATTGAATGTGCATAAATACTTATTAGTGGCCTGTTTTTTCTCTTTGGTTCCCTTGATGGCCACTTTCAAATTGATCTTAAAGAAGGAGAAGGCAATACAAGGATGTTGCTGACTGATTGGTGCTAGATGTTGAGATGGAGAAGTGGATTTTAATAGTTTTATGATCATAGAGGTAGCTATCATTTGAAAGATTTAAAATATCTGCTATAATGTTACCTACAGTTCATGATACATCATCAGGAAATTAATAAAGGGACGTTAAAACAGTGAATATATCAATACATCTTGAGAAGGTACTGATGGCATGAATGTAGAAGAATAAAAGAAGGCTACTAAGTTTTTTTCTTTTCTTTTCTTTTATGCATGTTGAAAATCAGTAAATGATCTAGTATAAAATGTAAATTTAGCTGCTTTGGAGTTTCAATAAATGTCTGGGAAAGAAACTACTATAAAAGCAGATGCTCGCGAGGAAGATGAAAAAAGAAATTAGGCCTTTAAAGACCACCTTTTATGGATGCTCACATCACATGCTTTATGTATTTGTATTTCAATTAAAGATTAAATTTCTTCCAGCACCAGATAACAAAGTTATAAATTAAAATGTTTTGAGGGCTTGTTTAGCTTGCTTGTGTTCAAATTACATAACTGTAATGAGTTGCTGATAATGGCCATTGTACTTTGTGAAGCAATTTTCTTTCATCTTGCAAATTGTTTTAGATGGTAGAATTACAGTTCATATGTTATTATTATTACATTAGTTATTTACATAGTATTTCTTTTTTTTAATCTTTATTTTATTTTATATTAGTGAAAGCATATTTTATTTGATCAAATTCTCTCCCATCCATCTTCTTCCCCACTACACTCTCCCTCCCTCTCCTCCTCCTCCTCCTCTCCCTCTCTCTCTTTCTCTCTCTCTCCCTCTCTCTCTCTCTTTTTAAAATAAATGTGTAATATGTATCAAATTCAAATTCAAGGTACATAAAATATTGAACCCTTCATTGTATGATAGATGGGGGATGTATGCATTCGATATTTTGGAGACTTTTATGGATATTATCAAACAAGTTGTGGAGCATAAAATCTTAGGTCCTTTGTTTGTTGGTTTATTCTAATAAATGGTGAGAAAGAAATAGATAAAGTGTGAAAGATAGTAGAAAAGGAATAGCATTGATGCTGCCTCCCAACCTTGTAACCACAGGAAAATCTAAAGGAAGGAGAAAATGAGAGAGCAGGGGAGTGAAGCAACTTCCAAGATTGTTGAATATAAGAGAGGATAGAGATGGAAGAAAGGAGAAAAAGAGGGTAAGGGGGTATAGAGAGAAAAGAGAATGGAATGCCTCATTCATCACCTATCATAAGGAAGCTATGTAGGCATTACATGATTAGAAGATGAGAAAACAATATTCCAGATGCTAACCTTCCTATCATTGTAGTGTGCCTAAGGCACTATGTTAGGAACCGATGGACAAGAGATGGGAAAAATTTACCTTTCTTAACTAATATTAAAATTATTTTGTTGCCATGTCAATCTCTTGTGGTACTTGCATCGATAACATCTAGACAACTGAAAATTTTGCAAGGCCTGCTTAGTTGCAAAATACTGATTCCTGAGATCAGCTACCTACTTCTGCATGGATTTAGCATTATTTAAACTCCAAACCCTCCATACTTTTGCATGGACACAGTGTTTTAAAAAATTTACAATTTGCTTCATAACTGATAATGTCCCATGATATTCATTTCTACTCCCCTATCTGTTTTCTCTTGATATTCCTTACATTAATGCAGTGATTGCTTTTCAGCGAGATGGTTCACTAGAAAAACTTGTCTATAACATGGATTCATGTCATTGCTACATTGTGTAGGCTTCGAGCTGAACAAGAGAGACTGGAAAGAATAGGTCCTATGGCATATTACTCAGAATGGGTAAAAGCATGGAAGAGAGACACCTCACGTGAAGCTATACAGAAGCATTTTGAAGAGACTGGTGAAGATGAAAATGCCCAACTGATTGACATGTTCTGCCATCAAACAGATCGAGAATATCGCATAATGATGGGGACAGATATGCGTATTCGTAGAGATCCTCTAGCAATGCGAATGCGAGAGGATCTAATAAAACAAAGTATCTTATTCAACACTGATTACTTTGCATATTTTATGTGTCATCTCAATCTTGATCTGAAAACTATTATTACCCTCTAATGTCCGCAACATATGGCAAGCTTGCTGAATGTTTCTAACCTCTCTTCTTCTTTTTGAAATCTTTAGTATAACTGCACTCTAATGATGTCAACTAGAAATATGGCTCTGTTTCTGCAATTTTGCCCTGCCATAGCCATGAAGTTTTATTATTAGTTTAAGTAGTTAGGGAGGAATAAAAACGATTCTTTCTTCATTCTGTATAGAAGTTGACAATTCAGTTGATCTTTGCAGTTTGGGGTGGAGATCCAGTTTACCCAACAATCAACTACATCCAAGATCCAAATGAAATAATTGATTACAGGGGTCCTGATTTTCATGAACCAACACCCAATATGCTGGCTTTCCTGAAAGAGGTTAGTAATCTGTTTCGAATTCATTTTTTTTTTATCATATTATTTTGAGGTTATAGTCAAGAAACTTGTCATTGATCTTTCATGGTTTTCTTGTCATGAAACCAAAATTTGGTTGATAAATATAAATTAATCAGTTTTTGAGAGATCATGATACAAAGCTCAAGGCTGAAGCATTTGTTAGATGATCTTCAGAAGTCAACAATATCAGCAGACTGCTGGTGAAATTTACTTGCCAGCAGTCTGCTGCAAACTGATCGAGTAGTTATTCTCGTTGGATTTTATGCTTTGACACTTCTGTCATTCATTTGGTTACTGTACTGCTTTTCTGCATTTTCATGAATTATATGGGCGATGGTCAGTTTAAGTAGGATCATGTCTGGAATTATCCAACTGAATTTATTCTATTCATAAGCTGGGTTTTGATATCTGGTTGAGTTTCACTTTCACATGGTTGTGTTGCTTGTCCATGGAGTTGAGATTCTAGTGCACAAATCTGGCTTAAAGAAATCAAGTTTAATTTTGGGTTGGCAAGCAGTTTCTTTATGGGCAAACCTGGCCTTCGACCATATAAGAATTATGGATGCTATGGTAGATTTCAACTATGATAGATCACACTAGAATTGAATGCCAAAAGAAGATATAGGTATGATATATGAGTTTTATCAGAGGAATTAAGGTTTTTATAGCTTGTTTTATTTCAAGTCCATCAAGACATCCCAGTTAAACAAATTGATCTTGCAAGAGTGAGAAAACCGAAGTGGCGTTATGCAATTTTCTCCAAAACATCAAAGTGTCTCATAGTGATCCTGGCCTTGTGGTTTTATTCTCAAGTATGCTTAAAATGTCCAGCATTTTTCTCTTTGACCTATTTGAAATCACATCCTATGCAAAATTAGTGAAATAACTTGTGTTTTAGGTGAGGCATTTTGATTATTGCCTATATTAATGACTGACTTTCTTTTTCTTTCTTTGATCAGCATGGCAAAATTGTACCTAGAGAGGAGTTCGAAAAAATTTTGGCAAAAGAGAAGACAGAACAACTTGAGGTAATTCTGATGTATTATTTTTTGTGCCAAATTGGCTGGATGGAACTTTTTTCTTGCCCAACAGGAAGAAATATATTTTCCTTCTTGTTGATGCACAATGTCTCAGTTGTCATGTTTCAAGAGATCTTTTCCTCCCCTCCTCTATCCCCCATCTCCCCTTTAGGCTGCAATGACTCTCTGTCTCTGTGGCTAGTCCAAATGTCATCTTGTTGTTTTCTTCCAACAAGTTTCAGAATGGTTTCAAATTATAAGTGCATCGCTTGTAAAAATTCTAAAAGTTTTCCAGATAAACTGCTTTATGTGGCTGTTACTGTTCTTGAATCCAGTTTATGGATGTTATTCTAAAACTTTTTGTTTATCCCCTGTTTCTACTGTCTACTGTAAATCATCTTTAGAGGTCTTTTAGATACAGAAGATAAGATGAGAAAGTCCAGTTTTCTTCTAGTGGCACTATTACATGGGATAATATGGTCAGTACCTTTTTGAACCTAAGATTTACATCTGCCTGGCCTTAATCCCTTACCACCTGAGTCAAGGTACACAGGTTCCAATACTTCATTAGTACAAGCTCAAAATGCATAGCTAATGGTTTGTGGTGTGTATGATCCTCTTCTCTACTGTTTGGCACTTTGTTTTGTTTGCATTTGTTTGTCAGATGAATTACTGAGTGCAATTCTAATGTGCTTTCAATTTCAAAGGCAAACATCTGGAAATAAATGAAAATTTAAACATTTCCTGTCTGGGTTCTGATGAACTTATCTCACATTGAAAGGTACTCTTGTTGAAGCAATCAAAGCCTGTTTTTGAAGCATATCATCCTAAACCAATTTATATATTTAAATCACTGATTTGGTTTATTTTTAGAAGGGTTCATTTGGATACATGGTCATTTGGAATGATTGTGGATTGGGTGTAAAATCATTAAAAATAGGCATGGCGCCAAATTTCAAATACCCAATCATTTCAAATGACTAGCTATCAAATGGACCCTAAAGAAATTTCAGATACACATGCATAACATTTTGGCAAATTCAGGGTGGCAAATAGCTTCCCAATACTTTAACCTTGTAAACTAATGTTCTAGACTTATAGTATGTATTTTATGTTCTTTCAAAAACTCAATGTATGGTTTGTGCTGATACAACAGAGAAAAATTCAATTAGGTTGGTATTTTGTGACAAGTTGGATAACATATGCCTGTAGTTTCTGATAAATTAGATTTCATTTCAGAAGCATCTAAAGAATAGAGACAAATGTGCACGGATATATAACAGAGAATAATGGATTATGGCTGGTTTCTATTAGAAAGTTGAATTGAATTGAGAAGGTGGCAGGTGATAATGGGTAGAGTGTAGAACCCATTAATGAAAAGTGATAAGATTATGTTTTATTAGATTTAGGTTCAATCATAACCAAAATGACTAGAAATTAGTCACTTAAGTGGTTGGCCTTTATCACTTATATACCCTTTGATTATTTTGTAGTTTTTAGATGTGAAATTTGACTTTGACGCCTAGTTGTCACTTGAAATTAAAATCCTCCTCCTGAAATTGAATTGAAACACAGCGGTACCCATGATATGAAAGACCGAATCGACTGGATCTATCGGGAAATGAATGGGCCAGAACTGTTCTGATACTATATTAAAAATTGAGGAAATTACACAAAATACCCATTTTTTATTTTTTTTTTCAAAAATACCCTTTTATTTTTTTAGACTTTTTTTGTATACTTTTGATATATTTTTGATATACCTTTAATATACTTTTAATATACTTATGATATACCTTTAAAAATTGGACATTTTTGAAATAAAAAATTTAATAAGTGTATTAAAAAAAAAAAAAAAAGAGGCATGTATAAGAATATTTTATCTTTTTGGAGTATTTGTGTACAAATACCTTAAAAATTTGAATTGAATTAGGAAGGTGAGAGGTGAGAATAGGTAAAGTGTAGAATCTATTAATGAGAAGTGATAAAATTGAGTTTTATTAGATTTGGGTCCAATCATAACCAAAATGATTAGAACTAGTCACTTAAGTAGTTGACTCTTATCACTTATATACCCTTTGATTATTTTGCAGTTTTTAGATGTGGAATATTTAACAGTTTCCACTTTTATATTCATCCTTAATTCTCAGTACTTTTTTAAAGCAGATGACAGACATGGACGAAGCTATGGCACAAGCTGTTGACGTTGGTGAAAACGATGTGAGTTCATCATCTCATGTGATGTTTTTATGATCATCTATCCCTTCAAATATATGGCTTTTATGTATGTAATGGCATTTATCTACTGACATTTCCAATAGGATGGAGAGGATAGTGATGTTGATGAAGAAGAAGAAGAAGAAGAGGAGAAAATTACACGGAATTGGAGTGTTCTGAAGTCTACCCCTCAGCTTCGCAAATCAAAGGTATGTTGTATCTTATTAACTCTTGTGATTTCTTTGCCTTAGCTGAGTCAGACACATAGACAGACACACATGCACACATTTAGGGCGTTCTCAGTACTGTCCTTCAGATTAATGAATGGTGATGATTTGTTTCTATTAAATTATGTGGGACTCTTGCCTTACTGAGACCCACGTGCACACAGGCTGCCAGCAGAACTATTATCTCCATCTCATGGTTCTGAGACCACTATCATTCTCATCTTCTGATTATGAAACAAACTTGTGCTATCAATTCTACAGTATTTGAAGTGAACATTGCTCTTAAATTTTCATTCTGCTGAAAAAAATGTAAAGCATTTTCATCATTTTTAACTAGAAGAACCCCACTTGACAGAAGCAGAAGATTCTTTCTTATCAGGACAGAGAAATTGAAAATTTGGTCCACCAACTTGTATTCCAGTTAATTTGCTTCCTGACTATTATTCACCTGCCAGTTTTTACACGTTTCAAGCCACTAAATACTTTTCATATTTCCATTAAATCTGCAGGCAAAGTCTAAAAAGGATTCCTTGTCTATTGATGAGGCAATAGAAGATTCAGAAAACTTGACTGATTTTCTTATGGACTTTGGAGAAGAGGAGTGATACTTTGCTACTGTTGTACTCTAAACATGAAGTTTCTTCAGAACCCTAAGAAATAGTTGGCACATAAATGGAATATGTATTATGAAATCTAGTGATTGGAACTGAGAAATTAATCAAATCAATAAAAGATTGGAGTAGGGTTCATGATTGTCCTTGCCAAATGCAAGAAAGTGATCTTTCTTTTTTTTCTTTTTTTTTTTTTTTCATATTTTTAATAATTGGTTGCTTCAGGTATTGGGAATCAAATCTAAAATATCTACCTACATTCTAATAATCTTAGTTGCTTAATTATATCAACTATAAGCATAACTGGACTGCCTGCTGGCTGCCCATAACCAAGTGAGGTTTGAGGTGTCAAATAATATTATTAATATAGGTCGATCTTCAAATAAGCTTCAAAACCCTCTTATTATTTTTTTTTTATGTCGGAAATTTATAAAGTCGAGCAGGTAAGTTTTCGATCACTGAATTTATAGATGGAATCATATGCACGTGGCAGTGAGTTTTGCCATGTTTGGGTTCAAAAGGGAGCAATCAAGAATTCTTAACATGAATCTGTATAGACGTGGGAGAGGAATGGACCAAACTTGGACTGATTTGGATTAACAAGTTGGGAATACATGATTCTTTTTATATGTACTTTAGCCATTTTGGTTACCGTGTTAAACGAACAAGACTTACCATTTTTTTTTTTTTTTTTTTTGTTCATCTTGTGCAAAGAAATGTTTGCTTTTGCCTTATATAATGGGATTTAACTTTCCACTTCATCTCAACATGATTTTAGAGATTTCAAAATTTAAACTGTAGAATTAGAAATGATATTTAAAAGAATATCATATGGTATTCTATTTCAAAGTTTAACACAATTCAACTCAATTTTCGTTGCATGAAATTTTTTTTTTTTCACTTTAAACGATTTTAAATTACGTCTTTTAATAATTTTAATACGTCTAAATCATATTACTAATGAATTGAAATTTAATTTCAAGTAAAAATTATGGGTCTAAATCTAAAATTCTTTTTAAATAACAATATTATTTAAATTAAATTTTAATAATAATTAATTTAATAAGTCAATAGGTGAGCGTATGTTTTGTAATAAAAAAAAATATTAAAAGTTAAAATATTTAATCTGAGTATAATTTTTGAAATTTTCTAATTTATAAAAAAGAAATCATCTAAAAATTACATAGCATTACTTTATTCTAAACTTAAGCAACCTTAAATTCTTTTGAAAAGCAATAGTTTAAGAGGTAATAGTATTCAAAAGATAGAAATTCCAAGATTGTTTCTATTCTTTAAAGGAAAAAACTTTGAAACAAAATTTTCTTTTTTTTTTTTCCCAAAAAGTTAATGTTTAATGTTTCTAAAACCGTGTAGTTGAAGGGCAATTGAACCAACTTTAGTCTCTCTAATAATTACAAAGACAACATTTGCTTCAATTTCTATGAAGTAAAAGATGGGACCAAATAAAGGGACATATATAATTAGCAGTTTTGATACCTTTGAAAGGTAATAGCAAAGGTCTTGATGAAGAATCCCATGCAAAAACAGATATAATAGAGCTAGACAGCCCTTTTGGTGCCTTTATTTATTTATTTTTTAATGTAGTATGATATTTGTCGGTTAATAAATCTATGGTTTAATGATAAGATTAAGATTAAAATTAAAATGTTAGAAGATTTTAAACTTGATATTGTCTATATTAAATTTGAATTCTATTTATTATATTTGAAGGTCAAAAATTTATACAACTTTCGTATTCATCCAGCTGCATATTCATTTGATATTTATAACATATATAATATTGTCTAGCAAACAAAAGAGAGAGATTTACGCAGTTGTCATACCAAAATTAAGGTATTGAAAAATCTGAAATTCCACTATGAAATCTGACTATGGGCTAGAGTTCTGACTTTTCATATCAGTAATATAGTATGTATATGTAGGATATAAGGATTAACGTGTAAAATTACTATAGTTTCGAGGTGTATATGTATTTTTTTTTATGTCTTTTTATGTGTTTATACATTTTGAAAAAAAAAATTCTATATTATTAAGTTGTATTGTTTAATATTGATATATATATATATTGTATATAATAATAATAATATCTTTTGGGGAAAAAAATGGAGATTTGCCCAATTGCCCTCTCTTTCTCATTGAAAATTATGGCACTTTTTATTTATTTATTTATTATTTTTGGCCCTAGTGCCTTCCAGTGCATTTACATAATTAACAATGTATATATTAAGCAGGCTAAAATTGTCCCCCTCTACCCATCTAACCTTAATTTATTCCACTATGCCCTACACTATCTATCTCATAACTTTGCAAGATCTCAAAAGTGCTTCAAATTGTTAATTTATTCTTCTCTCTTCATTGAAATTAGTTTTTTTTTTTTTATTATATTGTTATAGTAATATAATATAATTCATTAATTATATGCTATTATTATGAACTCTAAAGAATTTAAAATGATAATAATAATTTAGTGCCTATGGTTGTATTAATTGAACCATACTTTGTTCCGTTAATATTTTATGAAATTATGATTTTGCATAGCAAATATCTATAGAGATATGATAACAACTCAATCAACAACTTTACATAAATATTTTATTTCATCTTAAATTTTTTATATAATATAAAATATATTTTTTGAAATATAAATATATAATTATTATTATATGGAGACAAATTTTCTTAAGATGAGACTTAAAAAAACTATAACTTATTACAATAAAAAATTTATTTTTATTTATAACTAGTCTAAATTAGGATCAAAATTTTTTATTACTATTATTCCTATATAGAGTATAACTCTAAAGAGGTTTACTGTATTAGCTTGTAAATTAAAAAAAAAAAAAATTAATTTTGTTAAGTGGCCCCATTCATAATGCATAGATTCTTGCTTGGACTTCAAATATACTAAATTCATCATTATTACCAAAAACATATATTAATAATATTTATATATATATATACTATTATTATTATTAGAATCTTTAATAACCACTTGAATAAATTTAATCTAACTTAGCAAGAAGAAATCTAGTATCCAGGAAAGCTAAGTAAGGATAGTGAGATGATCTTTGACCATATATAATAGTGATCAACATTGGATATTCTATAGTCAACCACAAAGAAAAAGAACCACACATTTGGTGGTTCAAATTTTGCCTAATCATGCAAACTTGGTTACTCAACCCAAGGTTAAGCAAAGCCCAACCAATTTATATTTATATATATATATTTGAGGGAGATGATTTGAATTCGAGTCTATTTTGACATGGTGTTTATATATATATATATACTTATTGTTAAAATATATTTAGACACGTAAAGCTAAATCCATGTTGATTAATCTTTTTTATAATTGTTATTATCATTACACCCCCCAAAGAATGGAACTACTTAAGCCACTCCATAAGCCCATCAAATGTTCTACATTAAGGTATTATCTAAAATTCCATTTTCAAAATTCTCCACTTAAATCAGCAACTTGTGCACTATTAATATTAGGTAAAAATCTTCGAATATATTAGATTTAATTTAGTTAGTAGTTTAGTGATTGAATATCTGTTATATAGTATAAAAATTTAGGAATTTGAAATTTTGACATCAGTTTCTTAAAAAAAAAATTATGTATATGAAAAAAAAAAAAGTTTGATAGAGAGAAATGACTTGAGCAAAATGATAGTGAGGACAATAGTGAAATTAAAGGATTATTTATAGAAGAAGATACCTAAAGATTTGACTTGTACAAAATGAATTAAAGACTTAAAGAAGGGGGACAATAGATCCTATTTAACTAACCAAGATGATATAGAAATGATTAGATTTAGAAGGGATATGTTAGAGCAATTAGAACAAATATGCTAATGAGTTATAGTTTTGTTGGAGACTCTCTTTGTCACCCAAAACATGATCAAGAAAAGATCTAAGCATTGCTGGCTTGCTTTCTTGTTTTGCCCCCCTCTCTTACCAAATACCTTTGAAAAATAAAAAAGGCAGATGAAAAAATAAAAAAGGCACAAAACATATGGTCAACCTTGTTTGATTCTATGTTTGTGTCTCTATTAACAAATATTAATATTTGTATAAATAAATCCCCTCCTTAAATGGGTTCAAATGTGTGAAGGGTTACAACTACTAGTCTTAACCTCCTTTCTTTATCATTAATCATGATTAGTGATCATATCAAACCTTTCTTTGTCATAAATTAGTCATGTTCTCACTAAACACTAACATAATTAACAAATGGGGGTCCACACTAAATCATTCAATTAGTATTTAGCCTATCTATAAGTGTCATATTGTCTTAAACTTGTTTTATATTCCACTTTTTGTTAAGACAGAGAAATTAAACCTTATGTAGTTGTTATTGAATTAGGGTTGTACATATCAACATGTAGGTTCAAGTGTGGCTTTCATTGCTTGGATTAAGATAATGATAATATTTATTATTATTTTTATTATTATTATTATTATTAATTATTATTATTATAATAAATCATTAGTTTTGTGCCTATGGAATCTCATTACCAACATGTCTAATCAAAGACGTACACGCATTTGCCTATTAATTTGCATTGTGATTAGGGAAACCCATAATCTTTTGATAATCACTCTTTCAAACTTGCAATCATATTTTCTTTTTCAAAGCTTCCAACTTGGCTTGTGCGCATGCATATTTGTTGTGGTTTGTTAAGTTGTTATGCTCAAATTAGATGCTGCCTTTCATTTTATTTAACTTTTTTTTTTTAATTCAAAAAAGAGGATTATTATCAATTCAGAAGAAATAAATAAATAAATAAATGAAAATTTCAATAATTAAAAAAAAAGTTATTGGTATGTACATTTAAATTAAATAAAATATTTTTATTATTAGATTAAGATACCTATTAATTTTCAGAAAGTAGGTAGAGTAATTTATGAACACAACTTTATTCCAAACTCACCAAATTGGAACAGGGAGCATTCTAGTAATTATTGGGATAAAATAAAAGTATAGTTTGCATATTAGGAGTTTCATTTCATCCTAATGAGAAATAATAAATTTTAAAAAAAAAAAAAAAAAAGTTTCATCTGTCTTTCCATGACCAAGTAGCTAGAAAATAATTGTAGAAATTAGGATTTTGGTAACCCAACCCTAAAAATCCACCAAAAGCTTAGGTCTGGTTTGCTAGACTTTTTACCTGTCTCTAATCTCTACTCTTTAATTACTTATTAATTAT
>CATKHJ010239907.1:0-23632 GCA_949750685.1 Vernicia montana
CTTGAATTTGTTATAAAGGTATGTCCTTTAACATTAGCCATGTATTGTGAAATCATTTTCATGATCAAAGAATGAGATAGAACTCTCTACAAGACTCGCATGAATATGTTATAAACTGGGAATGGAATCACATTACTCTCATATTTCAGAGTCAATGAGCTTAGCTTGATAATTTGATACCTCTGTGTGTGTGTGTTTATGTATTCTTATTCTTTTATTTTTCTGAGTTATGGATATGTCCCTTGGAAAAAAGAAAAGATATTTGAACTACCATTAATTTGGAAAATTTTTAACTTATGTTGGATTTCTTTCAGGTTTTGCCTTATGAGAGACCTGCACTGAGCAAAGGGTATTTACTTTCAGAAGGTAAATGTTCTCATCTTTATAGTTCATGGACAAGCTCTTTATTTATGCCCACTGTTTTTCAATAAAAGCTTATACTCTAGTGAGAAAACAAATTCTTGCCATATGCTGATCATCACCCAAAAAACTTAGCCCAAGTTATATGGATGTAGCAATTAGGCCTCACAGTAACAGGTTGGGAATATGGGTAGTATGAGGACAAGTGGTTTGTCCTCATGATTTAATGTCTAGGAGTGCAATCGAACCAGAAATCTAAATGCTTATCACTTCTTACTTTGCATATTTTCCTTTTCTTTCTCATTTCATGATTTATATTTGATAGCGGAAACTTGTAATAACATGCAACTCCGGCACGCCTTCCATCATTTGATGCGTTGTATTGTTTTGAAACATTGATAGGTCATTGATGGTGGTGGCTATCTCATTAATTAATTCAGTAATTAACAAAAAGGGTTGGTGAAATTTTTGGCTAATTTCATCTCTATTCATTGAATTAGACTCTAATTTCCTCTTTTTTTTTTTTTTTTTTACGTAAAAAATTACTAAAATTCAGTCAAATTCCAATTCAAAGTATGATGTGATTGTGATAACAATATTGAAACTTTTTAGCATATTTTGTTTGTTTAATGGATCACTAAAAATGTCTCTCTCTCTCTTTCTTATCTTTGTGTATACTATATTTTCGTATATGTATATTATTTATTATTATTTTATCTTTTTAATTTTTTCAAAATTGTAATCTGTATATATATAAAGTAGTTGCAAATATCAAACATATACTTAATGTATATCAAATTTCAGTGTACGTATACAATTTACTGTTAGTTTATCTTTTTAATTTTTCAAATTTGCAATCTGTATATATATATATAAAATAGTTGCAGATACCAAAAATATATTTAACGTATACCAAATTTTGATATACATATACTATTTATTTTAGTTTTCTTTTTAATTTTTCAAATTTGCAATTTGTGTATATTAAAATAGTTGCAGATATCAAACATATATGTAACGTATACCATATATATATACAAAATAGTTTATCTTTTTATTTTTTTTTCAAATTTGCAATGTGTATATATCATATAAAGTAGTTGCAAATATCAAACATATACTTAACATATACCATTTACTATTAGTTTATATATCTTTTTAATTTTTTCAAATTTACAATTTGTATATATTAAAGTAGTTGTAGATACTAAATATATATTTGACGTATATTATATTTTTGTATATGTATATCATTTGGATGGAGGAAAAAATGTGTATGTATACTTATTTAAATTGTTTATATTGAGAATAGTTATTAAGATTTAAATGATAATTATTAACAAAATAATTATATTTAAAAGCTAATTAAATTTATAACAAAATCTTTTAAATGCAAAAATTATTATTTTTGGAGAATTTAAATTTTGTAACTGATTTTGATAGAATTAATTTTAAATTATTATTTTCACTTTCTATAATTGAATTTTAGCTACCTAACTAAATTTTGTAATTTAATCTTCGAATTTAAATTATGTTTTTGAATTTAGACCAGTTGTTAAGAATTAAAAATACAAAAAAAAAATTCCGTTTTCAAAAAATATTTTGTAATTGTTACAATCAAGTATTCATTTCAAATTATTTCCGTTTTCAAAATATTTCGGGTTATATCGGACCAGCTATAATTAATGTTATGGTTAAGAAGAAAAAGTTTGCATAAGCAAAAAGTTTAACGAAATTATGTTTTTGATTAATTTAAATTATGTTATTGATTTTGAAGAAGCAAAAAGTTGTGAAGTTTGAACGGGAATAAGTGATTTAATTAATTTTAATTAAAGTGGTATTTTGTAAAACTGAAAATTAAGTGTTGAAAATTTAATTGTTGTTATAAATAAATTATAATATGCGGATATTACTTAAATATCCTTGAGTATATATTATAAAAAAATTATAGTATAGGGCTATTTCAATAATATTGTATACACTAAATCTTAATTATTTCTCTATATAAGGGAAGCTAGAGTTAATCTAATAATAAGAGTTTGGAGCCCCTTTTTTATCTACATATTTTTCTCTATATTTTTTTCTTCTCTTTACTTTATTATTTTATATTATTTGTTATTGCTTTTGATCCGTTGTGCTAAGCCGATTTACAACACGTTATTAGCAATTCATTGTTCTCGGTGTTGTTGCTTTAAACTGTTATAATATTATTCTCAGCGCGGATAATTATTGGGGAGTATTCAAATATAAACCAATTCTATAATTCACTCGTGTGTTATATTTTATTATTATTATTATTTTTTTTATTTGGATTATGTTTTGTGCATATTCTTAAAGAATTTATATTCTAAATTCTTGTATAATTAAATAAATTAATACAATTCCTGAAGAATTAGTATTATCTATAGTTCTTGAAGAACTAATTAAATAAATAAATAAAATATAAAATTCCTGAAAAATTGATCATAAGTTCCTAAAGAACTAAGTATCTTAAATTTATGGTACACTAGTATTTTAATTTGTTAAAGAACTGATACCTACGTTTCTGAAGAACTAAATAAATTATCTATAAGTCTTTGGAAGACTAATTTAATTATGATACTATTCTTTTTAGAATACAATTCAATCATATTTAGAATCACTTCACAGCTGAAATTGTATAGTGATAAACTTACAAAATATAATATGTTATAGAAGACATATATTGTTTTTATGCCTCTAACATGCTCCTACAGCAGCAGTATAGAGAGCGAAAATTTACAAAATATTTTAAACTTATTGCTTGCCTTCTAGTGGCTAAAAAAAAAAGAAATAATAAATTGCTAATGAGAAATCATCAAGCTAAACCCACTAGTACAACAACAATCCCTAAAGTGAATGTTGTAAATAACCAAATGAATAATGAATGTGGGTGAAACATCTTGTTGAGTTTAATCAAAAATCAAAACTCAAGAGAGGTACTTTTGGTAGATAATGAGAACTTTGAAAGAAAAACAATCCACATATAGGACACAACTCAGCTCAATCTGTAGACTCCCTGAAGGAGTAATTTGGTAAAGTATTGAACTTGTAGTTCAATAATAAAACCTTGAAGGTTTGGTATGACATGCCATTATGCATATAATATATACTTTCCCTTTACAACTTGTATATAGATGTGAGTATAATATTTCTCATCAGCGAGTTTTTAGTTGTGCTATGTATATACTAATAATACCACCTCAATGTGGGAAAATGAGTCTACAAAGGAGGCTCAGAATTTATTTTGATGAGGCACATTTTCCGACATTAGGGGAGAGAGAAAAGCATCTATTAGTGCTAAATAATATCGAGAAATTTCCTGGAAAGAAGACTGGTTTAAACAGTTTTGATCCATATACAAGTCAAAATGAATTAGAAGTTCATAAAATAATACAGTTGTAACAAATTGCAACTCAACTGCCAGATGCATTTATAGATGTCAAAAGAATGACAAAGTCTCATATTCCAGTTGCTAATACCTTAGTAAGGGTTGTGGTTTCTATTAAAAATAGAAAATTAATCAAGCTTGACACATGCCAGAAGCGTGGATAGTAAATTGGAACTAAAAGATAAAAATCCATGGAAAATAAAAGCAGCATCACTAAAAAAGATCCTGAAGAGGAAGATCTCAATCAAAAAGCTATAGTCAATGATAAGACACAAACTGAGATAATAGAACAATTAGATCCTCCAAATATGACTCCTGAAGTTGATGATCATATGAATGAAAATTATGCGATCTCAATTAATTTTGTGATACAAGAGAAAGATTTGATAGAAATTCATTTACCGTCGACTATGAATTTACCTTAACAGTAGTTCTTGCTATCTCAAGAGACAATCTGGATCCAGAACCTATGAATATAAATTAATGTTAGCATAGATATAACTGGTCATCATGGAAAAAAGCAATTCAGATTGAGTTAGACTCACTATTTAAACGCATAGTATTCGGACTTGTTATGCTGACTCCCCAAAATATGAAACCAGTTGGGTATAAATAGGGTTGTTTGTCCGAAAGAGTAATAAAAATAATGAAGTGGTAAGATATAAAGCGAGGCTAGTTGCTAGAATCTTTCGCAAAGACCTGGTGTTGACTATGAAAAACTTATTCTCCTATTATAGATATGATTACGTTCCAATATTTGATTAGTATGGCAATTAAAGAAAGGCTTGATATGCGCCTTATGAAAATTATATTTATGTGAAAGTCCTCGAAGGATTAAAGATACTAGAAAGGAATACACATCAAACACGTGACATGTATTTCATTAAATTCCATAAATCCCTATATGAATTAAAGTAATATGGACGTATGTAGTATAATCATTTTGATTAAATCCTTATTAAAAAAAGAATAAGTGAATAATACACTATGTCCATATGTAGTCATAAAAGACCACAAAATGGTTATGTTATTGCAGTATATGTTGATTTAAATGAGACTTCTAACAAACTCAAAAAAGCATGTACTTATTTGAAAAGTGAAAAGAAATTTTGTATCGGCTTGTAGATCGATTATTTATCTCCAAATGAGTCTTAATATACCAGTCTACTTATGTGGAAAAGGTACTTAAGTAATTTTGCATAAATAAATCATTTTTCTTAAGCACATTAATGGTATCCGCTCACTGGAAGTGTATAAAGACCATTTTTAAACCTAAAGAAAATAACAAAGAGCTAATAATTGGTCTTGAAGTACCATATTTAAGTGCTATAAGAGCACTCATGTATCTTGCAAAGTGCATTAGGCCTGATATTGCATTTGCAAGAAAAATTCCTAGTTAAGTATGGCTCTGCACCTACCAAGAGACATGGGAGTGGTGTAAAAAAAACTTATTGTGTTATTTTCGAGTCAGTATTGATTTGGTTATATTTTCATATATTTCATATTTGACACTGGTTTACATACGGATATTGGTTATTTGTCTGATCCATGTAAAGATATATCTCAAACTAAGTATGTGTTTACTTATGATGATACTGCAATTTTATAAAGATTTTTATGGTCCTAAAGTATCTCAATAAAAATGCTCCCATTATGTTTGAAAATAATGCAATCTGCATTGCACAAATTAAAAGTGGATATACCAAAGGTAACCGAAATAAATATATTTCACACAAATTTTTTAATACGCATAAGTTTCAGAAGAGTGATGAAATAGACTTCCATCAAATTCGCTCGAGTAATAATATAGCAGACTTATTTTATAAATTCTCATATAATGTTATATTTGAATGGCTTATTTTATTGATTGATATGTGCCGTCTTAAAATGTTGTCTTTATCAGGGGAAACGAATCAATATAAGATTGTACTCTTTTTCCTTAGTCAAGTTTTTATCTCACAGGGTTTTCTTGACATAAGGTTTTAATGAGGCAATCTGTGTAATGACAAAAAAGTGCATGAATTATACTATTTTTCTTAACTATATTTTTTCCCACTAGGTTTTCTAGCTAGGTTTTTAACGAGACATATTCATTGCACAAGTAATATCCAAGGAGAAGTGTTATAAATAAATTATAATATATGGATATTACTTAAATATCCTTGAATATATATTATAGATAGGTTATAGTATAGGGTTATTTCAGTAATATTGTATACACTAAACTTTAACTATTCCTCTATATAAGAAAAGTTAGAGTTAATCTAATAATAAGAGTTTGGAGCCCATTTTCTACCTTTTTCTATCTACATATTTTCCTCTATGTCTTTTTTTTCTCTTTACTTTATTGTTTTATATTCTTTATTATTGCCTTTGATCCACTATGCTAATAAACCGATTTACAACAAGTGCTGAATTTTAAGTACTGACTGATATAAGTGATATATTTTTTAAAATGTAAATTATTTAAAAATTTATCGTATTAAGTAGAAATTTTAAGTTAAATATTTTAATTTATAATTTTAAGTGGTTTTTGACTTAATTGAAAATTTTAAATTGAAATTATTTTATATTATCAAACTATTTTAAAATTAATAAGTGTTTAAAATATTAAATTAAATAATAAGTTGGGTTATCAAACACTTCCTAAATATTTTATAAAGGTGGGATTTGAGAAAAGAAAAAAATTCATTGGCTTTTTATTTCATCTGCTCAGTGAATTGAACGAGACATTTTGTTAAAAAAAATAATAATAATAATAATAAAATAAAAAGAAAAAAAAAAAGAGAGAGAGAGAATTGGACGAGACATGTGGCGGTAAAAAAGAAAAATATACAAATAAAATGTATTTTGTTAAAAAAATTTGAGAGCACAAAAATAATTTTTTTCTGCTTTTTTGCTTCTTTATATAAAAACTCCAATTATTTATAGTATGACTAATTTTTTTGCCAGCTACCGCTCCCTCACTTGTACACGTGCATCCGCCCCTGAAGGAGAGTGAGATGGACAAACAATGAAAGTGAAAGTCAAGAGTCTACCAAAATTAAACTTCTCGTTTCATGTCAGATTCAGGTTCTAAGGAGTGGTTCTCTTCCCTCCTGAGTTTATTGAAAGCTCTTATTAATGAATTATTTTTGGATTTCAAAAAAAAAAAAATGACAATAACGTCAATTATAGGGAAACTCTGAAGAAAACTGCAGGAAAATGAAACAATAAGATAAGTAACTGACGTGTGACAACTGTGAAGAGTCCTTTTTTTCCTTTTTTTTTTTTAACAAAATACAGAAACTTCCTTCTAAAAAAAAAAACAAAATACAGAAACTACAGACGCTCAAAACCCACCTCTGCAGAATCAGCTACAAGAAAAGAAACCACCTCTGGAGGAGGAGACCCAAACATGAATAACATAAGAGACTGAATAACCCTATTTAGCTAATGACAAATAACACACCCTCATGCACGCCTAGGCATAGCCTACTGTTAAATACATTTACGACCTAAACAATAGATAGGTTCAATTCCCTTCTACTTCATAAAGCCCCTTACAATCAGCAATAATCACCATATCAGTCCCCAAACAAGCCTCACAGCTTCAACATATCAAGCTCAACCAAAACCTTCCAAAGCCACGATCCCACGCTAAAGTTAGCTCATCTCTTAAAGCCAATAATTCTGCTACCAAAATTGTAGAAAATCCCAAATAAAAGGAGAACCCCACCATCCACTTACCCTCTGCATCGTCCCTGCAAGACATTCCTGGGTTGCCAACATTACTCCCATCCACACTTACCTTAACCACTGGAGTAAATTTGATATATGATTGAGATGCCAAATAGAAACAATATATGTATAATGATAGTAGTCTGACCTTATTTGCTATTAAAAAGTTCAATAATTACACCAGCAAAAGGTCATTTTATATTATAATGTAATTTTATTTATCATCAAATTATGCAAATCAGTGTTTTAAAAACTAGACCGGACCGGACCGGTTAAACTGGGAACCGGCCATTGATCATGTCCGATTAGGTAAAAAACCAGATCTTTTAAGGTGACATTGTTTTAGCATAAAAAAAAATTAAAATAGAAGAAAAAAAATTAAAAAAAATAAAAAGAGTCGATCGGACCGGCGAACTGTGAACCGGTGACCTGACCGGTTCGATCACCGGTTTGGTTTTTAAAATACTGATGCAAATAGGCTCATTCATGACCCTTGCACATATCACCATCAGTCACCACTTGACACCAAAAAACATTTAACAAAAACAGGAGGAATTCAGAAGCATTAAAAATGTGGTATGAAGCAATAGTAATCAATTTAGTCAATTGATTATGCATTTATATGGATTTCTCCAGGTAACAAACAAGCTATACAACTTCAACCTTTGCATACAAAAGATGAACCTGAATGTTACATTGCAAAATTAGAGAATGCCATCAGAAGGGACATATCAATTTAGATTATTTCACAGTCCCCTTAGCAGTAGAAACACTGCAGAACTCAAAGCCCTTGCGCAATTTCCCAAACATCATCTGGCATCCTAATTACAACCATTCCACTTGATAAATGAAAATATCAATCACATTAATCATCTCAAATTACCCACTATTAGATAACATTAATCATCACAAAAAATCTACTATTATACATCCCATAAGTTTATGAAATAAAGGGGAAAAATATTAAAAGCAAATATGTAAAGGTAATTAAGGTTTAGGTAATTAAGGTAATTAAGCAAAAACTAAGGTTTAGGTAATCAAGGTTATTAAGGATGAAGAGAGTGTAGTAAATCAATTTGTTACAAATCAATAACTAATTCATTTCATAACAAGCAGGTCCTAACTTTTAAACCCAAATTACAGACAAATTTAAAAAAAATGACAAGAGAAAGAAATAATCAAAATATATGTTTGTATTCCTAGAGAGACTTCAATATCATATCTTGACTAACCAATCACTGGTGGAAAGAAGCAAGACCACCCAGAAGTGTGCAGATCAATAACATTCATCCAACCCCTCTCTCCTGCAATCAAATTCCCATATCTGATATCTCTTAAGGGAAAGCAAGTTGCAAGTATAACTGAATACCATAGGCTGATAGCATGGATTTCCTAATCGGAACCAATAAAGTCTGGAGAATCTTAGGTAATAAAATTAAGGATCATAATAACAATAGAAACCAGACTTGAAACTGATAACTAAACCATCTTTCCAAGCCTCAACAACTAAACCATCTATCAAATTCTTTTGAATACGATTTGGATTTCCATATGGAAATGTAAACATATGACATTCAGCTGTTAATGAAATTTCAATCTTTACTCTGTATTCTCTTGCCCATGATTCTTTCTTGTCATGATAATCTTTCAATACCCATATGTCAAGGTGTATTTCACTAGGTGTAAATGTTGAAATATGAACTATAGCCAAACATCCTTTAAAACCAAACAAACGAGCATATTCAATTGATGATGGCAATTCAGGAGCCTGAGTCAATCTAAAAATTTCTTCTTTACTATCAAAAGAAACTATTACTAACCTTGAACTTGAACTTCCACTACCATCACCAACAATACCCTTCCAGTGGACATCTCCATATGCAGATACTGCATTTTTTTCTATAACACAAGGAGGAACTGCAGGGATCATTCACCATTGTCGCGTACCCAACACATAAATTTCAGTTGTGCAATTACCAGATAATTTATTGATATAAACACGAACAAGCTTAAAAGTTTCAGATACACTATCACAACCCAGACCACAGAACTCCGAAATAAAACTACTACTAACATGTGCAGCAGAAGGGGGAAGAACCAGCAGTTCTCCTCTCACAGGATTAGAGAGAAAAGCTGGTTCTTGACCATGACTATTCTGCAAGTATAACAAGCCATAACAGAGACAACTTACATGTTGGTAATGGCTTGCATTCTCAATCTTGGCAATCGGGAAGTCACTTAAAATTAAACCACCCATGAATGGCCTCACTGCAAAAATTCTGATTCCGGTACTATTCTGGTGAAACTTTGATAACAAGAGCCGAGATTATTGTGTGGCAACCGAATTAATAAAATAACTGTTAATAAAAGATGGGTTGTGAATGATATTGCTCCAGATTTTGCAGACACATCGACAGTTTAGGAGTGTTTGAAGAGATTGGTTTGAAAAGATTTTGACAACAAATCAAAAGGGAGGTCCTCTGCACTTGTGTAACTTTCAGGAATTCTTCGGAATCTTTTTCCTTCAGAATTCCATTCATCAACAAGCAATGCAACTTTGCGCTTCTTGCAAACCTCAATTTCCATATCATTTGGAACCTCAATTTCCATACTAAATATTTCCATAAGCAATATTTGTTGTGAAAGTCTCAAACTTGCTTGGAACTATTATATATTTATATTAATAGAATTCCTACTGGTTCAAGGAAAAGGAAAACACAAAACTAGCCTCGGATAGGTTTTGGGTTAAATTAGAATTAATTTGAATTTATATGGTTAAATTTGAGAAACTAACTAATGTTTTAGGAACCTTATATTGATATTATATATATAAACAAGCATCAATCAACAGCCGCCATCAGAAGAGATTGATAATACTTACCATTAAATGGAAATCAAAGCCCTTGCGCATATCACCATCATCATCGTCTAGTAGCACCACCGACAAAAATTACCATTTGACACCAAAAAGTATTTAAAAAAAACATGAAAAAGCAATAGCAATTGCAAAATTAGAGAATGCCATCAGAAGGGACATATCAATTTAGATTATTTCACAGTCCCCTTAGCAGTAGAAACACTGCAGAACTCAAAGCCCTTGCGCAATTTCCCAAACATCATCTGGCATCCTAATTACAAACACTCCACTTGATAAATCAAACAATCAGAAGGTACTGATTTTGGATTTGAGAAATGAAAAATCTTTATACTGTGATTAACCCTAAAAATTCGCAGCTTGAGTGAAAGGGTTTGGCCGATTGGGTATGTATGTTTTCGGGTTTGGGCTTCCAAGCCCACTGAACACCGCCAGACTTCAAATTTGAAATTATTGTTTTGGGATGTTTACACAAACATCCAAAATATATATATATATATATTTTTTCATATATGTCTTTTATTTTATTTTATTTTTAAAATACAACTTATTAAATTTTTTATTTTAAAAATACTCCACTTTTAAAAATATATCATTAATATATCATAAATATATTATAAATATATAAAAAAAATGAGTATTTTTTACAACCGAAAAAGATAAAAAGTTATTTTTTAAAAAAATAAAAAGAATTGTATTTGATGTAATTTTCTTTTTTTTTTTAATTATAAAACAAAATCATGTTTTTTTTTTTTTTACTAAAAACTCAATTCAACCCCATACTTTACACTGAATCTCAATTCCACCCGTATAATAAAATGGCTCAATTTTCCTCTTTCATTTAAAGTGTAATTCTTTTGTGAGAAGAGAATTGGTACTGTATTCATTAAAAATGATCCAATAATGAAAGATTAATCTATTATAGACGAAATTATGAAATTCGCATTGTTATATGGAGGTGGAATTGAAATTGATTGTAAAGTATAGGGTGGAATTGAGCTTTTGACTTTTTTTTTAATTAAATTGTTTAAAATTATTTTTAACAGATTAAATTTTAATTTTTTTTTTATCTGATTGAAATGTTTATTATATAAAAATTTAAAAAACAATTTACCATAATTTCATTTGGCATGACGTTTAAATGAAAATTTAAAATTTTAAAATCAATCATAAGCTTAAAACTTATATCAATTTTCAAATGAGTGTGGTAGATTTTTTTTTTTTTTTTTTGAGAAAATTACACTAAATACACCTTTTTTTATTTTTTTTTTTCAAAAATACCTTTTTATTTTTTTAGATTTTCAAAAATGTCCCTTTTTTTTATATACTTATGATATACTTGTGATATATTTTTAATATATTTTTGATATACCTTTAATATACTTTTGATATACTTATGATATACCTTTAAAAATATAGTATTTTTGAAATAGAAAATTTAATAAGTGTATTTTTGGGGGAAAAAAAAAAGGCATGTATGAGAATATTTTATCTTTTTGGGATATTTGTGTACAAACCTCTTTTTTTTTTATTCATGGGAAGGCCAATAGGCCGTGGACTATAACAACAGAGAATAGTCATTCTCTTACACTCGCCATAAAGGTGAAACCTCACATAGTGCGAAGGAGATATTTAAACCTAAGACCTTTTACTTTTAAAAGAAATGTTCTTGCCACTTGAGTTAAAACTCAAGTGTAATGTGGTAGATTACTTTGAAATCAGGTTATCTTGAATATTGTATTTTCTTTCAATTGAGTTACAGGTGGGACGAGTCATGGATAATGTTGACTTGCATAAAGAATTTGGATCAAATTCAAATTAATTTTATAGATTTTGTATATAATTTATTCAAAATTTTTAATATTAATGAATTATGATATTAATCAGTGAATGACAATTAAAAATTTATCCTTTTTAAATTTCATATAAATTAATATAAAAATAAATTTTAAGACAAATATTTTCGAATCAAGTCAAAATTAAACATATTTAGTATTTTTTTTTATATAAAGTGGACAAATTCTAAAGATATTTGCAATGTAAAATTAAATTCACAAATCAACAAATAACTCTACTTTTCGTGAGTGTCGAATCTAGAACATAGTTGGAGGTGTAAAAGCTTTTCCAACCGGCTATCCATTGCCCATTGGGGGACAACATGTTTAGTATGAACGTGTTTTTTTTTTTTTTTAATGAAAATATTTATTTGTTTTGAATTTATTTAGAGCGTGCCACGTGTTTTAGGTACATAAACTGAATTGATTTGCGCCTGACTTCTATCAGAAAATTTGTGAATTCTCAGCTCCGTTTACACAATTAATGCTGAAATTCTATTTAACACCCTAATTGGAATGTATTTAAATTAGTTTGAAAAAGAAATAAAGCTAAAGATTTAAACTAAAATGAAAAGAATTGAATTGCATTCAATGAAAATGTGTTGCATTTACATGAATTGAAAGCTTGAGAATTGGAAATAATGCAGTGAAATGTAAATACATGAATTGAAATTGCAGGAAAAGTATTGACGTTGAATTGAAATTTGCAATTGATTAGTATTGATTCTTGAGTTTTTTTATTGTTGTCTAATTTAATGAGCTTTTGGAAAGAAAATAACATTCAATAAGCTAGAGATTAAACTGAAGGAAATTTGTATTGAATTGAATATAAAAATTAGTGTTTACAGAATTTGAAATGCTTGCAAAAAAGTAAATACAATACTTTGAAATGTAAAGAAATATGCAGAGAAAATATTAAAATTGTTCTTGAATTTGTATTGGAAATTGATTGGTTATGTTGATTGATCATTGATTGTTTGCCCCCTTTCTCTTATTTAACTCTTACTTTTATACTTGACTTGAAGTAACTGCTATATTCAGTGTTGTGTCACTTCTCCATCTTGGAGCTCCACTTCCTTGGTTAGTGATAGATTGTCATATATTAAGGAACGTGGCTTTTAACTACCTATTAGTTCCAATACTTAACTCCAATCATGTGTCATATTTCTGTCTCACTAACTTTGGATCAACTCAATTAATTAATTTATAATCTAAATTAATTAATTAGATATAATCAAATTAATTAATTTGGACTGCACTTTACTTGGGCTTCAATGAATTTGGACGAAAAATATATTGTGCAAATAATATCCCCTCATATTTATAAATTAGCTCAAAGGCCAAGTTATAAATATGAATTTTTGTCCTAACTCCTGAAGCCCATCATTTTTTAATACCCAATTTGAAAAAAACCACTTTGTTTTTATCTTCAAAATCCAATCCAAAAAATAACTGTAATGCCCAAAAACCAAAACATTTAAAAGTCATTTTTCTTTTCTTTTTGCTTGTCTTGATTTTTTTTTTTTTTAAACATAAAACTCAAAATCCAACAACCATAATTCAAAAAGTCCATCTCCTTTTCTCTCTCGCCAACACATTCCTTTCAACAATTCAAATTTTGAATTTACCCAAGAAATTAATATATCAGTTCAAAAATCATTTACTATTTTGCTTCAAAAACCCAAGTTTCCATAGCCATAATTTACCAACCCAAAGCTAAAAACTCTAAATCCTTTCCTGCCAACTCCTTAAGTCTACTATGCTTTAATTATAGGCCCAAATTCTTAATACAAAAATAAATAGCAAATAGTAGTGAGAACAAAAAACCTCAAAGAAGAAAAGTCCAGTTTAAGCTCACATGCAAGACTCCCAATATTTTCCTCAATAAAAGCTTTAGACCACCAACTTTTATATCTCCAATCATCCCAATTTTTATTTTTCAACCCTTTAAAATTCCCACTTCATTTACCCAACAAAAATCCATTCATCAATTCAAATTTTGAAAATATTTCATCTGGTGCACTAGCTCATAATTTATCACAAAACTCAATAAGTAACTCTTCATTAAGTAATTTTTATTTTCCAAAGCCCAAACCCAAGAGCTCACAACTCCTCTCCTACCCATCCATTGTCATCATTCACACAACTGCTAAACTCATCGCCGTTGACACTAGTAGCGATAAGAGAAGCTTCTGCCGTTTGTGATTTTAGGAGCTCAACCATCTCCTTGTTGTGCCCAACAGCTTCATCTTCACAAAACTAGTCAACACCGACAACGAACGGCGAAGAACTTGAGTTCGCGGCGAGGAACGCCAGCAAGCCCGTGGTTCTCCACTCTTCCATTAACCAAAAGTCCGAAAGTTTTTCCAACAAATTTTTGTGAGAAAGAAATACAGAGGTAAGAACAAAAAAAAAATATTCATAAATTTTATTATTCTCTAAAATTCCAAATGGGTATAGTTTTTTTTTTTTGCTTGAATATTTTTGATGGAATTGATGGAAATTTTGGGTAATATTTCATTTCTTGAGTTGAAGAAAGATTTTTGGTTTGGAATTTCAAAGACAAATCAATGTTGGGTGAAATTCTTGATTTTCTATGTTTGAAGAAAGAATCACTTTGATTTACTGTTTGCTTTAAAATTGAAGAATGCTTATGGGTATTAAGACTAGAACGAAAGTTTCATCTTCTTTTGACTGCAATACTTGATAACAATAGAGTTTTACAATTTTTGACTTGGGCATTGATTTTTTGTGGTTTTTGTGATGATATTTGTTTTGAACTTTGTGAATTTTAATGGGAATTTGAATGGAATTGATGAGGTTGGCTTGAACTTGATTTTTGGGTAGTAAGATTTGAGAATTTGATGAGAGAGTTAAATGACATTAGCTTGGTAAGGTTGTTTTTCACTAAGTATTCATGAAATAGATTTTTGGCGAAGCTCTTGAGTATATTGTATTTTCTACAGAAGAAATTTTCAAATTCTCTTTGGCACTCTCTGATTAAGCTAAGTTACAGCAGTGAAAAAATTCTCTCTTACATGTATTTAACCCATCTTGTGTTTTAGCCAAAGCTTTGCCAAATCATGCATTCATTCATGGTATTTAAACAAATTTTCACTATTACCAAGTTAAATCCACAGAGAAAAATAAGCAAGTTGTGCTTTTATGGTTTTTGGGACTTTTATTTAGCTCTTTGGTTGATTTTGGGCAAAATTTGAGTGAATAAAGAAAATTAAATATTTGGCCTGAAAATTTATATATATGAAATTTTCGGCTTGGGCTTTTCAGAGACATAAAATGAACAAAATTTTGCTTGAGGATCCTTAGACCAAATTACAAGAATATTAGGAAAATGTCCTTAAGCCTCTTCTCAAAAGTTTTAATTTATTTCCTTTGACCTATTTATCACAAATCTCACATCATGTTTGTTAATTTCATAATTCCAAGACATTATTTAAATTTGAAAGTAATAATGTGTACTTTTATTCAATGTTGACTTTTTCTGCAGACACACTGTCATGGCTATACCTCTTTCAAGCCTCTTTTAGTCCAAACTATTTTCTTGAAATTATGAGACAACTCAGATAGTTTCAGAGCTCACTCCCAAAATTTTACACAGCTCCTGCTTTAGTCCATCATTCTTTCTAGAGATCACCTTTGCACCAGATAGAGTAAGCTAGCTTTTATTTTGGCTCCCCATTTGGAGCTTTAGCTCATTGGTATGATTTTTTAACCTAATTCTCTTGAGATGTTACTAGCATTGCTTGTTGATGGATCTTTGATCCATTACTATGCATAGGTATTGTGATCTTTAGATTATAAAGTGGCAATGATGCCTCCTTTGAGAATTTGAACTAAGATGATTGTTGAATATTGCAATCTATATTTCTATGCACAGATACATTGAATTGGATTTTATAAAGTGGCATGGATGTCAACTTTATGTTTGATTGAGTAGAAATAGATTTTGAATGCGTTTTGATTGGATTGGGATGGATTTGGTTGTGTCTTGTGTCTGTTTGATGGTGGTTTATATTTGAACCATGGCTTAAAAGCCCTATGACACCATGTAGCCATATCACTTTACAATAACACACTTTCACTTATAGCCATCCCATTTGCATTATGCAGCCATTCTTAATGTTTTTTTATTGGATCCCTACACATTTTTCCCTTATTTTCCTTAGATTCCCACATTTTAACTACGCAGGACTCCCTTTCTTCCAGAATTTTGTCCCTAGCAAAATTAGAAACATAGAGAAGTAAACCAAGACCAATCTCCAAGACTTAGAAAATTGGTCATCAGGTTTACTTTTTATTGATTTGATTTGATTTTTTTTTTAGTGGCTTAGTAGCTAAAAGAAATTAATTGCATAACAATACAGAAAGACTAGAAATAAAGCGAAACACTAAACATAGGGCCATATAGTTTGGCCTAACATTAGAAAATAATATTTACAAGGAAAACTAAATAAACAACCTAAGAACTACAGTTTGGAGGCCGTGTGATTGGCCTATGATACCACTTTTGCTTGTTTTTCTCCATTTTTCATACCATGAAAAATTATTTCTTTAGGTATCTATTCATGTATTTTTTGTATGGTTCCTTTAAGTAGGAATTCTCTTTCCCACACAAAGAAAAAAGTAAAACAAATGAGGCAACATACTAAAATTTGCGTAAATTTAGGAATTTTTCAATAAGACATAACAATTGGCAACAAAACTAAAAATAAGGGAGCTAAATAGAAAAATTTTAGTGCCAAATATGATTTCCACAGGTGAAATCCACAAATTTTAGTTACCTCTCTAGTGAATATTGACATTGGTTCTTCAGTGGAGATGAGGCATTCTTTTGGTACTACCTTTAGAACAAGATTCTTGACTTTTCACAAAAGAATGATATGGTGCCCCCCGAGTTCATTGCTTAAAAGGTATTGGAATACCTCCTACCATGAAACTTTCTTCCATAATATGATTTGTTACATATGGACTTTCAACTACCGTAGGTTTCTCCATAAATTTTCTTTCAAGTCAATACTTTATTTCTTTAGGCAGTACTTCAAACTCCTTTTGCTCCTTTTTCTTGGCTCTTTATCTTTGAAGTCTCCTCTTTTGAGTTGTAGTTAGTGGCTCATGGAACTTCTTTTGTTGAACTTTATGCCATCGCCAACTTGGGGTAACCATAAGAGGAACTATGAACCTTGACTGGTTCCTATGAAACCTTGGAGCACCATGCTGAAAATTTTTGGTTCGAATGAGTACCAAGGGTTTTCTTTCATGTTTCACTTCCTTTTTTTCAGATACTAGCAATTTCTTTGGTATCCACACTTACCAAAAGACCTTCCCAGGCTGGAGAACCAAGAACTTGGGCTGGATCCCCAAGGATTTTTCCTTTGTTATCCTCTTTTGGTTAAAAGTTGAACCTTACTCCTTAGGAATATCTTTCAGAATTTTTTGATGAACTCCTGGGGAATGCCTCCCGAGTTTTGATAAACTTTGTGCAAGAGGCCTAGGAGCGATATCCTGGCCATTATCCTTAGAATTTTGTTGAATTTGAATAGAGACTTGTTTGGAAAGTTGTTGTCGCCTCATCTCCTCTATCAAATTAGTCATCTCTTCCACTCTCTTGGTATAAATCATGAGTTTATCTGCAAGAGACTTTAAAACATCAATATAGAATTGAGCAGATGAAACAACATTACCTTGATCTCCAATAACAGCAAGGCATGTTGGAAATGTTAATATCTCTTGATGAAGAGTTTCTTCTCGTGGTAAATAATTACATTCTTCATAAGTACTATAATTTTCATCATGACATGCATTTAGATATACATCATTATAGTCATCATAGTACTCGCATGATGTAAAACTCCACTGATAATGAACATCCATTTCATGTCTTGCTTCCTTAGCAGCAACTTTGGCATTCGAAAACACCATATTTTTTTTTCACTAAAATTTTTTGTTCTTTGGTGCCATGTAGAACCTGGTCCCACTAGGCGTGCCAAAAATTATGTTTGCTTTGAATTTGTTTAGAGTGTGCCACATGTTTTAGGTACACGAACCGAAATGATTTGTGTCTGACTTCTATCATAAAATTGGTGAATTCTCAGCTCCCTTTATACAGTTAATGCTGAAATTCTATTTAGCACCCTAATTGGAATGCATTTAAATTAGCTTGAAAAAGAAATAAAGCTAAAGGTTTAAGTTAAAATGAAAGGAATTGAATTGCATTCAATGGAAATGTGTTGCATTTACAGGAATTGAAAGCTTGGGAATTGGAAATAATGCAGTGAAATGTAAATACATTAATTGAAATTGCAGGAAAAGTATTGAAGTTTAATTGAAATTTGCAATTGGTTGGTATTGATTCTTGAGGTTTTTGATTGTTGCCTAATTTAATGAGCTTTTGAAAAGAAAATAATATTCAATAAGTTAGAGATTAAACTAAAGAAAATTTGCATTGAATTAAACATAAAAACTGGTGTTTACAGAATTTGAAATGCTTGCAAAAAAGTAAATACAAGACTTTGAAATGTAAAGAAATATGCAGAGAAAATATTGAAATTGTTATTGAATTTGTATTGGAAATTGATTGGTTCTGTTGATTGATCATTGATTGTTTGTCCATTTTCTCTTCTTTAACTCTTACTTTTATAATTGACTTGAAGTAACTGCCATGTTCACTGTTGTGCCACTTCTCCACCTTGGAGCTCTACTTCCTTGGTTAGTGATAGAGTGCCATATATTAATGAATGTGGTTTTTAACCATCTGTCAGTTCCAGTACTTAGCTCCAATTATGTGCCATATTCCTATCCGACTAACTTTGAACCAACTCAATTAATTAATTTGGACTGGACTTTTACTTGGGTTTCAATGGATTTGGACCGAAAAAAATATGGTGCAAACAATATCAATTATTGTTTTTTTATTTAATTGGTATGAAGTATTCTTGAACCAATTTACTTATCAATTGAGTTGAGTCAATTATTTTCTAAATGCTGATCCGAGAATCGAATTCTAATCAATAAAAAGAGAAGTAAAGTTGTATATTAATTAAGCTAAGACTATATATTAATTATTGTTGTAATAGAAAATGTGTTACAAAATGATATTTTAATATTTTATGATTTTCTTCTTATAAGTTATAAATTATACAATAAATACAATAAATCTCTTGTTACATCATATATATATATATATATATATATATATATATATATATATATATATATATATATATATATATATATATATATATATATATAAAATTTAATTTCTCAAATTTGATCTAATTAATGAAACTAACTAATTCAACCCTGTATTTTGGTTCCGTCATATTATTTAGTCATTTCGTCTTTTTTTTTTTTTTTTTTTTTTTAATGTTTTTTCATTAAAAAATTATAAAAAAATAAATTTAAATATTAAAATTCCCCTACACCTACCATCACCATAATCATCAAACAAAATAAGAGCAGAAAATTAATTAAAAAACCCACTTACCATCATCATCATCATCATCATTAAACAAAAGAAAATTAATTAATAGCAGAAAATTTAAAAAACTCACCTCAAAAAAATTGATCTCTCTCTCAAGCATTTGCACCTTAGCCATTTCCCTGCTTTTGTCATAATCAGGCGGATAAGAAGGCGGAAGGATGGAACGTAGCAAGAGCGAGTCGACTTAGTAAGTGCCACAAGTTTTGTGCATTTGTTGATAATCACACGAATCAATTGGGTATGTTATTGAAATGGTTTTGTACGGCAAGTAAACTGATTTATTAGAAAATTAGATTTTTAATTCAATTATTTCTTCTTCTTTTTTTTGAAATTTTGGTTAATAAATCTTTACTCTATTTTTAATTCAATTATTGTTTGGTGAATAAAAATTTGAAAGAAAAGAAAATTAAGTTTGAAAATTTGGAAAGTAAATTTATTGTTTATTTTTTATTGGATTTATGAAAAATAGAAAAGAAATTATTGAAATAAAAAATTTAATTACAAATGAAGGACATTTAATTATTACGATTTTTAACTAAGAAGTAATTGAATAACCACTTAGTTATGAAACAAAATCTAATTAATTATTTAATTAATTTCTTAAAATAAATAAATTATTTTAATAATTAGGTAAAATTTAAAGTGCGAAATGGTATTTTAGCATAATGTTATTACATCCATATTATCAATTCTTCTACAAAGCCCCAGAAGCAGAATGGCGATAACAAATAGGATAAAGCCCAAAGAACGTTCTGGATTCTTTCCCATCATAACTTCTCTTATAAAACTAACCCCAATTCCATATTTATTTTTGTGTTCTTCAAAATAGACACAAACACAAGAAGAAAGCTTACTTTCTGCAAATAACAATGGCTGATGGTGTTTTCGGGTACCCTTTTAGGCGCCTTCTCTGGAGCCCTCCGATGTTCCATGAATGGTCTGGATCAACGGCTCTCATGGACTGGCTTGAAACTTCTACTTCTCATATCTTCAAAATCAATGTTCCAGGTACTATACTTCACTAAAATTTTTACATTTTTAGAAACATTATTAGACCTGAATTTTAATTGCTTTTAATTTGCTAATTAATCAATTATATGCAATTGGGTTTCATTTATTTTTCTTTTTTATTGAATTTTTAATATTTAGTATTTAGTTGAACCCTTTTATTTAATAAGTTTGCTGGGTTTTGTGTATCAAAAATTTCATTCTTTTCCACTGTATTTGATTTTTTCTAGAGTTGAACTTTAATGGGTTTTGCTTGATTGACTCATTATGTAAATGGGTTTTGTTTGTTACTTTCTAAAGAATTGAATTTCGATAGGAAATTGGGAATTGATTTCCTCTGTTTAAGCAAAGTTATTTTTGGCTAATAGGATTTAACAAAGAGGAAATTAAGGTCCAAGTACAAGAAGGGAACATTTTACACATTAAGGCAGAGACTGGCAAAGAGGAGACTCATGGAAACGACACCGTTTGGCATGTAGTTGAGAGAGGGACAGGGAAGAGAAATTTTTCTCGAGAAATTGAATTGCCAGAAAATGTGAAAGTGGATCAGATTAAGGCTCAGGTTGAAAATGGTGTTCTCACCATTGTAGTGCCAAAAGATACAAATCCAAAGCCATCTAAAGTGAGAAATATTAACATTACTAGTAAGCTTTAAAAATAAATTTGATTCTCAATTTGTGTTGAGATTAGCTGAGAATAATAGTTGGTCTATGGAGAGTACGGACCATTCCTCTGTTGTGCAAATTTGTTAATGAAACTTGCTTATGTATGTGAGTTGTGATAAATATAACCATAAAGTTTAAATGCAATAAGGTCAATGTATGGAAACCATTTGAAGAATCATTTTCCACATTATAATAATTTTTTTTATGTGTAGTTCATAGTAAAAGAATCATCAATTAGCACCCTCAACAAAAAGTGTGTATTTTCTCCTCAGTTTTGATAGCAATTTAGAGATTGGAAGTTCAGGTTGGATGGGTTTGGATTGGATCAGTCTTGATATTAAGTTAGTTGGATTACTAATGGAGAGAGCTACAGTAAAGATTTTAGGTTAAATTTGTGTCAAATTGCAAGTTTTCGATCATATCATTCATGCTATTGAATGTCTGAAAAAAAAAATCAATTTATAGTTTGTGAAATTTTTATAGTTTATTTGTTTGAATCGTGTCAAACTTGAAAAGAATCAAATGTATCAACAAGTTAATACAGGGAATTTGGATTTGATAAGAGAGGTATGATAATAGTTTGAAACCTAAGATAAAAGGCGTTGTTAAGTGTCGCCTTGTGCGACAGTATTCAGGGGCATGATTGGTTAGCCCTAAATTATGATTACATAAAGTACATATAAAATTATAAAGATTAAATAAGAAAATTTTATAAAATGAATGAATCATATGAAATCTAATTATAAACTCTTTGAAAATCTCATTACAAAATATAATTGACTAAATACATAAATGTGATAAGTTCTATTCACATTATGTATCAAAAAAAAAAAAAAATTACATCCAAACACAACATATGTACAGTGTGAGGTAGGGATGACAATAAGTAGGGTAGTATAATACCATTGTTCATACTTAAAGAAGTGCATGTCTATTCATATTCGTACCAATTTGGGTAATAAATTTCAAACTCATTCTCATACTCATAGGGTTTCAGGTAATTCTCAGTGTGACAGCAGTGTCGCTGTCTTCACTTGCACTACTTAGATTTTTCGTAAGAGAAATATGATAATAATTCAAATAGGTTTCCCGTTGTCTATTGGATTGGTGTTGAGTTTATGAACTGGGTCGGAATTTGCCGCTTGATAGCATTTTAAAAGATTGGATTCATATATAAAAATTCTTTTTTTTTTTTATATATGTTGAGCAAGGCTTCTCTGTTTGCTCCTTTCATTTTTATAAAGAAGGAAAGCAAGGGACAAAAGAGATGTAAAAACAATGCTAGGTGATATCATGGTTGGCAAGTATATTTTTAAAAAAAATTATATTTGGATCATGGGAATCAATCAAGCAAGAATTTTCTAATTTTTATGGAGAGAAATTCCCAATGGCCAATTTCTCCAAGTACATGAATTTGATATTGGGTAGGTACACAACCTGTTTGAAATTCCTTTGTATGGGAATACTATTACAGGAATGTTATATTTAGATGAGACTATAACTCAAGCTGTTTGTTTAAGAAGATTTTTGTATGAGTAACACCTTGCTTGTACTGGGATGCATTGTTACAATCTTTTTTCGAGAGTGAAAAGTTTTCTCAATGTTGAGAAAAATAAACTTTTCTTTGTCTTAAATCACCAATTAATTAAAAGGGCATTAAAAGAACTTGATTTTGTTTTGAGCAATTTTGTTTCAAATCCTGCACCTAATAAAGCAAGACAGACATGGAAGTATAGCCGTCTTTATGATTCTGAAGTACTTCACTAGGATTCAAACAAAATATTGTGTATATTTTGGTATGTGTTTTCTTGCATACTTGGTGAAGCATTTAGGTACTGAGGAACGAAATGCAGGCGAATTGCTTAATATTTTTAACATCAGAAACACATCAGCTGAGTTGAAGTTTTGAGTTTTCTAATGGGAGAGCTCATTGTGGAGGTGGAACTCTGGCAAGGCAGTGAAGGGAAAATCCTCATGAAGTGTTTTTCTTTTTTAATTGATTTTTTGTCATGTTATGAAAATAAATAAAAGTAAAGTAACAAGAACACAAGAATGAAGAAGGAAAAAAAATTTTGTATTACTATTTCTTGGTGTCTATAACAATGATATGAGTATCTCTATTTATAGGGTAGAATTAACATAGATTACAATATAATCAATTACAATAAACTCAAGAACATGTAACCTAATGTAATAAATGAGATGAGTTATAGAATTCTAAAAGTCATGAGTTATAGACATCCATTAATTTATTCATAA
>CATKHJ010239948.1:0-10568 GCA_949750685.1 Vernicia montana
AGCACTCCGCATTGTTATTCTATCAAATGTAATTTTAATCAGGAATATGTCCTTAGTGTATGATAAGTTTTGAGGCAACCAGAGGTTCCTCATTATAGTTGTTATGGTGAAATTCTGTTGAGCAGGAACCTGATGATGAGATTGTTGTTAATGATATTATTGAGATAAATGCCCCGAAAGGCATTGATGTGATTTAATGAGAAAGTTGATATGATTGAGTTGATAGCCCTGAGTGGTTTTGATATGATATTTTATCAGGTTCTGCTTAACAGGTGGGCCCATAGCCCTTGATTAGTGACAGTTACAACTGTCACTTTGCAGTTTTGTCGTTTATTGAGCAGTCAGGCTTACTACGGGTTCCGGAAGCCTTAAGCTTTCCCGTTCCCTAGTGCCGGTCACGTGCCTTCGGGTTCGGGGCGTGACACATTATATATAACCTGTAGGTTCATTATATATAATATGCAGGTTCATTTGAGAATAGTTAAATGTTCATTGGAATACAATGATAGGTTCATTTTTTTGCATAAGGTGCAAGTTCATTTCTGAGAAGTTACAACTTCATTTAGCAATGGTAACAGGTTTATTGAACAACAATTCCTACAGTTCACAAATGATGAACCTACATCATATATTTGATGAACTTATAAGCAATACTTAATGATCCTGTTGCTTATAAATGATGAACCTACAGTTTTTGTTTAATGAAACTATCACAATGAATCTAATAATTACAAATATAAATAATATAAATAATTTATCATGCATATAATTGTGTCAAATATATAATCACTAAGTTTTTAATTTTAATTTATGATTATTCAAATTAAAATAGGTTAATAATACTTCAACATCATATAATGACAAAATCTATTATAATTTATATTAAAAATATAATATATATAAAGAAAATATTGAGTTATTGAAAATGTTGCTCCACATGTAAATGTGATGTAAAAACTAATATCTTGTAAATGGTGACAATTACATTATTATTAGCGTCAAGTTGATTAAATATAAAATTTAGGTTTATTACTTTTTTTCACATAATAAAATTGAAAAATAATAAAATTAAAAGATTAAACGAATTATTATATCAAACAAAATTATGATAAATTAATAAACCAATTAATAAAAATATAAATGATTAACGCTAAATATAAATATATTTTTTAAAAGAATAAAATAAAATAAAAGAATAAAAATATACATAAAACATAAAATAAAAAAATAAAATTCTAGATTTGCAAAATTTAACTGTCAGCAAAAAAAGGTGGGGACCAGTGATGAGTGTGAGCATAAAAAAAATTTGGAAAAAAAAAAAGGCTGAAAGTGTGGCGTGTGGACCTGGTTCCACCATGCATGGTGGACTCAGGTCCACCGTATAACAATTCCAATATATTGGTCCACTTCACTTTTTTTTTTCTTTAAATGTCTTTTAGGTCCTCCATATTATTATATATGTGAACAAAATTTAAAAGAAATTAATTTTTCTCTTTTGAAAACTTTAATTAAATTTATTTTAAAAAAAACTTTAATTAAATTAAAATTTATTCTTGATATTATGAACTTAAATGTGTCATTCGTAGATGTGTCGTGTTTAAATTTATTAGAATTAGTGGTTTTCGCGCTTTACAGATCATAAAATTAAATTAAATTATTATATATTTTTAAAATTTATTTCTTTTTTAATTATTATATAAAATATAAATATATATATATGGTTGAGTGTATATATTTTTATTAAATTGTGCATGTGTATATATATATTCTAAAACTCAATTATTATATATTTTTATTTATATATTTAGATTTTAATTTAAAATTATCATATATAATTGTATTTAATCAATATCATATTATAATTAATATTGTATTATTATATTTAATAATTGATTGATTGAATCATCTTCTTAATTAATTTATAAAATTGACATTAATTAATTTGAAATCAAATTATAAAATTGATGAGGTGTCAATAAATGATAAAAAAAAATCTCTTAGCTTTAGGATTATATATATATATTATTTTAAATACTGAGTTGTAGGTTATGAAGGGTGCGTTTGTAATTGCAAATAGGGATTAAAAAAATGTTTTTAGAATTTTTCTAATTTAATTAATTTTTTTTTATAAACTGTTTTTTTCAAACATGCTTCTGAGAAAAGTATCAATTTATCTATTTTCGAGAATAAACAATTTTAAAAATAATATAAAAAATTTTGTTGAAAAATATTTTTGCAAAACGCAATCCCAAATGTGGCCAAACTCTATTAGAGAATGAATGAGTTTTAAATTGTTTTCTCCAAAATTTTAAATAATAAAGATGAATAAATAAAATGTAAAAGAAATTCCTAAGAAAATGTAAAAGAAAAAAAATAATGAAAAGATTCAATGTAATATAAGGAAAAAAAAATTCAATTTTTTTTATAATTTTATTATGGTTGATATATATAACTTTATAATTTGTAATTTTTGTTTTTTTTCAAAAAATTAAACATTTATACTATTTTAAAGAAAAATGACAACTTAATTTTTGTTCATTTTAACATAGAACAAATTTATATTATTTTAAGGTAAAAAAAAATATTTTCTCAAGTATGTTCACATAAAATATTTTTTAATTATAATTCTCACTGAAATATTTTAATAAATCATAAGAATAGAATAATAAAAGGTAAAAAATGAAATAATCATACGTATATGATAACAAAAAAAATTAAAATTAAAATTATTTTATTATTTTCAAAATATATTGAGAGGAATTCGATAATTTTTTTTTTCACATAATAGATAATAATTAATAATTATATCTCAAAAATATAATACTTATAAAACATATATCTTATGAGGTGACAATATTTTATTTAATTAAGAAATTACATAAAACTGGTGTCAAAAAAGAAATTACATAAAACTATAGAGAATTAGTATTGGTATTCCCTATAAAATTAATAACTCTTATATTTTCTTTCAAAATTAAATACTAGTAAGGAATAATTATATATATATATATATATATATATATATATATATATATATATATATATTGGTGGGATTCAATTAAAGATAAATTAATATTTTACAAACTATAAGTTATTTTAATAATAATTAGAGTATATAATCAATTTCAATGATAAAAAAATAAATTAAAATGTGAGAAATTAAAAGAGATTTTTTTTAATATGATATCATTTAAGAATCTATATTTATCCTAAGCTTTCAATAGTATATATCAAATTAATTGGTAAATACAAAAATTCTTAAACATATTTTTATAAATACAATCACAATTATTAATGGCAAATTCAATAAAAAAAAATTCTAAACTTTGTTTTTTTGAGATATTGGATGCATAAATTGGTTTATTATGTTTTAAATTTAATAAAATTCGTAGACCACTAGTTTATTTTTATTGAATAGTATATAGAAAAGTCAGAATTCATGAAGCAATCAGACCAATCAAAAGCTAAGAATTCCTAAAGAAGCTTCCCATCCGATACGATCCCAACGCCATCGCCCATCTTCTCTACCTCTATCTCTCTCTTGCTAAATAGTACATATATATGCAAAGAAAAAAAAAATAAAAATCACTTCTTTAAAATTCTGTCTATAAAAGGGAACATCACTAGTGTTTTCTCATTTCGCTTATTGCTTTCTCTCCCTCTCCCTCTCCCTCTCCCTCTCTCTTGTGCTGGCTGTTGCTTTCTTTCTTTCTTCGTATTTCTCTCGTCTTCCGCGGCGTCCTCTCTCCGGGTATGGTCTCTTGTCTTTAGGATTCCTCCCTCTCTCTGTGAATTCTTTACTTGGGTTTTTAGGGATTGATTTCAATCGATTTAGGGTTTCTTTTTTTTCTTCAATTTTTATTTGATCTAGGTTTGGTTTGTTTTTGATATTTACCTGCGATTGAGTCCTCCATGTCTGTTTGTTTGATGATTTTGATAATTCTAAATATTAGGTTTTTGATTGTTTTATCTGTCAATTTTTTTCTGGGTTTGTTCTGTTTTGATTAGAATCTATCTAGGTTTGTTTGTTTGTTGCTTTGTCTACTTTTTGTGTTTGCAGTATTTGTGAGCCTAATAATGTTTAAAACAGGGTTTATATTCCACACCAAATGTCTTTTGATCTCTGCAAGAAAAATTTGCCGATTCTTTGGTGTGACTTTGAGTTTATGAACAAGGGGAGACTGTGGTGTTGGCGGAAGATATTATTTCGACATTGGACTTGACAGTTAGCTTTTCTGTTTCTTTTTTATTATTTAAAAGCTTATTTTGATCCCGTTAGTCATTTCTGTTAAACTTTTGTGCAAAAGACAAAGTAAAGCTGTATAGGATTTGATTATCATCTGCATAACCCAGTTTGTGATTGCTGCCCACGAAGAAATCTTTATATTGGATTTAATAAATTCTGTTCATAGTCGGGTTGAAACTTTCTGCTGGCTTTCCTTAATGGGGAAAAAATCACTGCCTCCTGGGTTTCGGTTTCATCCGACTGATGTTGAACTTGTTAAGTATTATCTGAAAAGAAAGGTGTTGGGGAAGAAATTTCGATTTGATGCCATTGCAGAGGTTGATATTTATAAATATGCTCCATGGGATCTTCCGGATAGATCTTATTTGAGAACTGGGGATCTCAAATGGTATTTCTTTTGCCCCAGGGAGAAGAAATATTCAAGTGGGACTAGAATGAATCGTGCCACTGATCTTGGTTACTGGAAAACCACAGGCAAAGATAGAGCTGTTCATTACAATAATGAAGTTGTGGGGATGATAAAAACTCTGGTTTTCCACAGGGGTAAAGCACCTAAAGGGGACAGAACAGATTGGGTTATGTATGAATATAGACTTGAAGATAAAGAGTTGGATGCTAAAGGAGTTGCTCAGGATGGTTATGTGCTTTGTTCGATATTCAAGAAGGATGGGCCTGGCCCGAGAAATGGTGCGCAATACGGAGCACCATTTAAGGAGGAAGAATGGGATGATGATGATGATGATGATTTGAATGGTGTAGAGGTTGTTTCTTCTGCTGGCTTGTCTGCACTGGTGCCAATTAATCAAAACAGTTCCATGGTCAGAAGCTCATATGTGCCTGAGGGTACATGCATAGGGTCTGCTACATATGAGGCTCTGCCATCTGCTTCAAACTCTATTGCTTTGGTTGCTGATAATTATGTGGCTTCTGCAGAGCCTCTGCAAGATGCTAATGATAATGATGGTGTTTTAGCTATGTTGGCTAACTTCTCTGACGAAAGTCCATTCATTGTAGGTGGAAATGGGACGGATGAGGTGTGTAACATTTCTTTTCTTTTTAACTGAATGAAATGCCTACCATTTGATCCGCGTAATGGTTATGTTCCTGATCTAACAGCATTTAGACTGTCTATGCAGTTCTCTTGTGATGATATTTCTACTATGTTTCTGTTTCTTGCAGTTCTTGGGACATTTTTTAGATTTTCTGGAGTAACACTATCTGCTCTAGAATAATTTTTATTGGAGATATTGATTTAAATTTAAATATGAATTTTCTATCTCAGATCATTCAGCATTGGAAGAAAAGGTTATATAGTATGAATGTATGATGACTAAAAGAAAAAAAAAGTATTATTAGGGTTTTAGAATATTGGACAGATTTGTTGGGATGTTAATTCTTCTGTATCTTGCTCAATCATGAATAAATTTTAAATCAATTTTCCTTAGCATGGTTTTCTTTGCAGAAACTTGGTGGCTATTTGGATTTTCAATCATGAATTTTAATTTCTCTTCAGCCTAGATTTATTTTTGCATTTCTTTTTCTGTTGGTTGTATTTTGGATTATATTTCGGCAGTTTGGCTTGCTATTTTATTTTTTTGCATGTTTTTTTGCTTGAATTAATTGCTTGACTTCAGCTACACTGATTATTTCATTTTCCCTATTCTAATATTTTAAGCTGGCAAAGCATTTGGTACTGAAATTATGGCAGCCAATGCAAAATTTGAATATTGTTTATGCTTTTAAGTATATATAAGATTTTGCTCAAATTAAAATGTTGTTGAACATGGGATATTATTTTTACCAATGGATTTATCCCAGCATTGCAGCACAATGTTAGTTATCATTACTGGATTTTCAATGAGGAGAACATGTGTAACTTATTCGTCAATATTTTATAAATTATTACTTTCCCCCTCAGCTTTCCTCCTCTTTCTTTTTAAATTGTTTTACTGTTCTTTTTGTTTTGTCCTCTACTGAAATAGATTCGAATGGGATTTACAGCAGGTTGATAATATCATTCTTGGTGGCAATCCTCATTCAGATGGAATTGATTTTTATAACGACTTGGGAGATCTGGGCAACCTGGCTGGATTTGGTGAACATGAAGATAATATCTCTAGTCTTCAAAATGCCAACTGTTCTATAGACCAAATGCTTGAAGGTGATAATAAGCAATTTCTGGAACTAATGGATCTTGAAGACCCCTTGAATTCATCTGCTGAAGCTGGTGGATGTGAACGACTCCAAACTGGTGGCTCATTTGCTGATAGTAATTATTACTTTAGTCCAGAAGAATTTTATTGTGTTGCCAATCCTTACAGCTCTGTAGGGCTTGTCCCTGGATGCAGTCAGACTCCTATGCTACCTATGGGAGCACATGGGCTTGAGGATCAAGTGAATGTGTTTAGAGAGGTAAAGTTAAAAAACAAACAGATCTTTTCCTGATATTTTATTTGTACTAAGTAATATACATTTTGTCCTTCTCCGTGTTTAGCTTGTACTTATTTTCATTTGCAAATGGTTCAGGAGGGCTTTCTTCCAAATGCTAATCTGGGACGCATGGATTACGAAGCTGAGTTATTCAATGGGAATGCTAATCCCTGTGAGACGTCTGAAATGGGAAGTGCATGTGCTTCGCAGGCTGTTAGAAGAGGTAGATTTCATCATAATACCTGATGACTTTCTGATGAACAGGCATTGATACTTTAATATATTTGTTCAACCTTGAGAGTTGAAGGCATGTGACATACTTGAAGTACCTTGAGTCTGGTTCAGTTACACATGCTCTTATTTAACTACAATTGACTGAGCCATGTTGCTGAATTAAAAAAAAAAAGAAGCAATATTTTGGTCTGATTTTTGAGTCTCTTCCTGTGTAGAAGGTGGTACAGGTGACTTTTAATTTGTGATGAAGTGAACAAAGGATGCTGCAGGTTCTTGCTGCAGTCTTTATTATCCTATGATAATTTTATACTAGAACCTTTGAGTGCTCATTGCTCTGTGGTCATTTTTTTTGCCATGTTTGGTAGCAGGACAACAACAAAGAAATACCTATTCAATACTCCAAAATTTATTGGAATCTGGCCCAGCTTATCCAGTATCAGCTGCAGAGCACTCAGCTCCTGTAAATGGAGTGAAGAGATGGAAGGGTATTGTTCTGTTGTCTCCTTACTGTGGCTCCTCCATCCATGTCAAGGCCGAGGTGACTCTTCAGACTGGTGGGTGCACTAACGACGCTTTGTCAGGAAAGTTGGAGGAGTCTCTTTGTATCTGTTCTGATCGTTGCAGCCTAACTAAGCTAGACTTTGAGGGATTGATTAGTTGCAACTGTGGTTTTACATTTGTCTTTTCCATAGGGATACTCGATTCAACTCAATTAAACTCCATTCACCCACTATATCTGAGTAATATTCTAGATTTTTGCATGATGGTTCCGTGTAATAATGAGATTGATAAAGTTTGTGTAGAAGCTATGATATTTGCTTGTGTTGGCATTGCTTGTCATTTGCTTTCAACATTTTTACTATTTTTTTCACACTGGACTTTCTTTGAGAATGTATCAATTTTACATGATTCCTTTACAAAACCAAATCTTACTAATTCCCATCTCTTGCGTGTTCATGCATTATAAAACAAAATTGCTTAGATGCAAAATTGTCTTTTGAGCAGTAGAGTATTTGTTTATCATTACAGCCAAGCGTCTACAGTCTGTCTCGAGGTTGTGAAAATAAATTATATAGGATAAAAATGAGGTTGTGATTTGGGGTGATGTTATTACTAGAGCTAAATTTATATTAAGGGAAAATATTATAGAGATTTTGTGCTTTTTCAATTCAAGATCTATGATTTTTTTTTTCTATTGATAGAAGAGGATTGAATTTTTTTTTTCTCTTTTGATAAAAGAGGATCGAAGATTGAGTGTGTTTGGAATTAAATTCTAACTAGCTTTACAAAATTGTGTTCAGAATTATTTTTTATTTATTTTTTTAAAAATGTTAATTGTTTTTGATAAATCATGGTTTAAAAAAAAGCTAGAAATTCTAAAATCCCGATTTCCCAACTCTATAGCGTTCAAAGTATTTTACAAAAAACAATTAAAATTTAGTACTAAAAACACACTACAGCATGTTTGGAAATTATAATTCTTAAAATTAATAAATAATCTAATAGGATTAGTAATTTCACTGAATAGAAATTATTAAAAAACATGAGAGCTAGATTTTAAATAACACTGATTTCATGAACTAGTTAAGTCTTTATAATTATTAAATTCAACATGAATTACATGTATTAAATATAGTGTTATTTATTAATATTGCGTTTTAGTTAAGCAATCTCGTGTACTAAACAATCTATTAGTCCAGCAAGCAATAATAGTAATAATAAAATTATTTAGCTGCGGTTAGGGCTGAGCACGGTTCAGTCCAATCCGGAGATTTGAAAATCTCCGGGATTTGATTGAATTTCGGAGATTTTAATTTGTGAAGATCCGAAACCATAACCAAAATAAAAAATTTCCGTATTGTATTGTTCCAAAAATTTCGGGACAATACAATTCGGGAATCGGATATTTCGGTTTCGGTCCAATCCAATCCAATACAATACGGAGATTCATATATCTTGAAAAAAAAAAGAAATAAAAATATGCAATTTGATAATTTATATGAACAAAAACAATCAAAATCCAGAATTTATCAATGATTTTAAACTAGAAAAATATAATTACTGTAAAAATATATAAATATAATTATATTAATATTTTACTTAATTCAAATAATTTTAATCTTAACTTATATACTACTTAAAACTAATAAATAATTTCTTATAAGTTATAATCAATTTATAACTTTTTATACAAACTATTAGTCTATTACAAATAATTTCTTATTGATAATGTATTCCATAGATGTTAATTAGTAAAAGAATATTTTAAAAATTACAGTATTAGATAGTAATAAAATTTTAATCTAAAACTTTATTAGTATCACATAAATATAATTACAATTAAAATGACAATATTACTTGACTTACATACTAATACATTATATTTTCTTATTATTACTCATTAATTAATCATAACATATATTAAATTTTTTTTTCTAAAACATATATGTAGTGAATTTAAAATGTTTAATTGTAATATATGGTTATATTTTAGTATTATTAAAATTTAATTCATATTATATTACTAATTTTTCATTAATACAAATTAAATGAAGCTAATATTTAAGTAAGTTATATAAATATTAATAGTTATATTAAATTGAATTGAGGTATATACATTTATAATTATAGATTTATAATTTATCTAAATTTTCTTTTTATATAATCTTAATATAATTTAATAATTTATATAATGTCATGTATAATCATATAATTTTTGTGTTATCTATACATTATTCAATTACCACTACTTATATATTATAAATAAATAAAAAAACTAAAAAATTTCGGTTATTTCGGTCCAATTCAATTCGGTCCGGTTCTCGGTCCGGATATACCTTAATATCCAGAACCGTATCAAAACATTTAACTCGGTCCAATTCGGTTTGGGGAAAGTTAAAAAGTTAACGGTTCTGTCCGGTTCTGGACATTTTTGGTCCGATTATTCGGTTTAATTCAAAACTTTTAATATCCGTACTCAGCCCTATCTGTGGTGTTCAACTAAGTAGGGATGGCAATGGGGCGGGACGGGAGCGGGGGTACCATCCCCCATCCCCATCCCCACCTTAGCATAAACGGAGACAATTTAGTCCCCATCTCCGTCCCCATAGGGATCTCCATTCCTGCGGAGATCCTCGTTCCCCACTTGAATTTTTTTTTGTTTTATCTTAATTCAATTTTGGATACTTTTAAATAGTAGAATCTAATGTATAAAAATTTAAAAATTAGACTTTATTTATGTTTAAACTCACAATATATATATATAATTGGAGATATTTTGATTATTAGTATTATTTATATATTTTATTAATTTTTTTATACATTACTTATATATATTTACTTATTAATATATATATATATATATATATAGTATTATTAATATATTTTTTTATATTTATAAAATTCATAAATAATGGTTGAAAAATAAGAATAAATTTATTTAGAAAATGTTAACAGATTCAGACATACAAAGTATCAATTAAGCAAAATTAAAATGTAAATACGCCTAATATATTAAAAATGTTTTGCAATTTTATTTAATAAAACATTAAAAAATTCAACATACATAAAAATATGAGAGTATTTAAATAAATTTTTTTAAAGTTGTCATGATGTGAAAGAATTAAAAAAAAAGAGTGATAAAATTAAAAATCTTAAT
>CATKHJ010239954.1:0-30395 GCA_949750685.1 Vernicia montana
TAAGTAATGCTAATAATCAAAATATCTCCAATTATATATATATTGTGAGTTTAAATATAAATAAGGTCTAATTTTTAAATTTTTATACATTAAATTCTACTATTTAAAAGCATCAAAAATTGAATTAAGATAAGATAAAAACAAAATTCAAGTGGGGTCCCCACAGGAATGGAGATCCCTGCAGGAACGTAAATTAAATTGTTCCCGTTTATAAGACAGGGATGGGGATGAGAATTCCCCGCTAAGGTGGGGATGAGGGATGATATCCCTGCTCCGTCCCATTGTCATCCCTAATGCTAACATTATATATATACAATATTAATATGGGTAGCGTTATTGTTATATCAGTTTTTGTAAAATCTATACTAATGATTGTCCAAACATAACTCAAGAACACAATTTTTTAGCCAAAAAAAAAAAAAATAGCAACAAGATTCTTTAAAATTGAAAAACCTACAAATTCTCATCTTTTGGTTTTGGATGATTTGCGCAACTTTCAACTTTTATATCTATCTTCAATATCTTTTTTTTTTTATTATTATTATTATTATGTTTAAGATCTTAAATTAACTTTACTTTGTAAGTGAAAAAAAGAGAATATATATCTAATTTTTTTTTAGTAACAATTAGATGGAAGAGATAAGAGTTGTTTATGAATTAGTGAAAGAAAATTATGATCAGAATTACTTTTTGAAAAGTGAAGTGAATGCATGGTGAATTTTTTAAGGGACAAAAAGATTGTTCTAAGAATGAAATTGAAGAAAGAGACAAAAAAAATTTTGAAAAGTTTTTTTTCACTCCATGAAGCTATCTATGTCATTTCACTCCATAATGATATTTGCTTTTAAGAGTAAAAGAAAATAAAACTCTAAATGATATTTGTATTCTTTAAAATAATTAAAAAATTAATTGTTCTAACCATAATAAAAACAGATATGACAACAACGCTACCCTATTAATGTACTTAATAATTATACTAACTAAATTTAAACATCATCTACATTTCAAATGAGCATTTCAAAATATCATAAACAAATTAATATTTTTAAAACCCATCCATATATATATATATAACACATGATTGCATGTATAACACATGAAACATTTAAAATGGAAAAGATATAGTATAACATTATTTATTTATTTTTATTTTATTGATAAAATAAAAAGAAATATAACTAGTTGCTTTCACCTGAAAAGGGATTATTGCTAATTTCTAATATATAAACATATATATATATAGAGAGAGAGAGAGAGAGAGCCTGGATGAAAGTAGAGTTGAGGACTTGAGGTATAGGTAGCTAGCTGTCCTGGAAATCCACATTGTCAAAATAAGGTGTTTTTCAAACATGTAGGTCCACCCAAACTTATTGGAAATCTATATTCAATATATATTACATGATTTAAACTTTTTTTTTTTTTTCTATGAAAGAAAAAGAGAAAAGAAAAATTAAAGCTAATAGAGTAATTAATGAATTGATTAAAACGGATATTGTGGTTTATTGGGCGCAAGCGCAACTACGACTGTTTTGCACTAACGGGAAGTAAGCAATTAAATCGACCCTTTGGATGTGACACTTCTCCTCAAATACGATGCATCTTGACCATTTCTTCTTTGCTCATTTGCTTATGTTAATTACTACTAATAATTTTCCTTATTTTTTTGAGATTTATTATTTTATCTTTATGTGTTTTCTTTAATTTTATTTTTATGGCTAGCTAGTTAATTTTCACTTTCTCTTTTTTCACCTTTTATTTTCCCATAGGTATAAAATTCATTAAAAGAGATCTTAAAAGAAATATATCGATTAGAATATATACATAATATTAATATACAAAGCATTTGTACTCCTATTTGTACACATATTAAAAGAAAAACAACAAAATTATAATAAAGATCAAAATAAAAAATATATTGAGAAAATTTAATGATCAAAATAAAAATTATATTGAGAAAATTTTTCATTCATAAATGGTAAAACTTATAAAGAATCATGTTACGGTTAAAACGTACACTTTTTCTTTTAATGAGTATTTATTGTTTTTATATAAATCCTTAAATACATTAATATTTTAAATTATTATTATTAAAATTAAAAAATAAATAAATAAATAAAGGGGCTTGGTGAAGTTTTAAGTTTTAACTTCTTGCTATAGAAAGCATATATATACACTTGATTAATATATGCTTTAAAAAATAATCAAGTAGTTAATACCTCTAAAAGAAGATAATCAAGTTAATTAGTATGTTAATTATAAACCAAAAGTAATTTTGGTTATATAATTAATTACAATGATAATAATACTAATACTATAAGTTAAAAGAGTAGAAAATGAATTTTGTTTAAAATGTTAAAATTGTAAGCACGTGTGGATTTTTAAAAAGTATATATGTCCCACTCCCACAGAAATGCAAAGGATAATTAGACTTTAGAGAGTCCCAAGAAAATCAACGGACTGGAATAATGTGGATAGATAAAATTGATTCTGGACCAAGTAACAAAGACAAGAAGAAAAACCCTACTCTTCTCCACTGGCATTCCAATTTCTCCTATTTTATATTACCAAACAATCCCCTTTATTCCAATATAGATATACCCTTTAAAAGTCCAATGGCAGTTTTAGAAACCCATGTTCATCCTCTTTTTTTTTTTTTTTTTTTTTTTTTTTTTTTTCAACCTTTATTTATTTTTATTATATATAAAATAATTTTTTATATAATATATTATAATAATATACTAATAGTCTCTCTCTCTCTCTCTCTCTTATAATTGGTATCTTTTTTTCAGTAAGAAAGAAAGAGAAGCTAATATCATCAAATTAAAGGAGAGAATTAGAGAAAGAGATCAAAGAGAATAAGGGAATAACAAGGTATGGGGAGAGCTCCTTGCTGTGACAAAGCGAACGTGAAGAAAGGGCCATGGTCACCTGAAGAAGATGTTAAGCTCAAGTCTTATATAGAGCAGCATGGCACTGGTGGCAACTGGATTGCTTTGCCTCAAAAAATTGGTATTTTTTTTTTTTCAAAAATTTTTATTAATTAATTTAATTTGTTCCTTTTAATTGAAAAAAAAAAAAAGAAAAGCAGTTGAGGGTTGAATTGTTTTGTTTGTGAATGGTAATGATAAATAAGGGCTAAAAAGATGTGGGAAGAGCTGCCGTCTTAGATGGTTAAACTATCTTCGCCCAAATATTAAACATGGAGCCTTCTCTGAAGAAGAAGATAACATTATTTGCAGCCTCTATATTAGTATTGGGAGCAGGTAATTATATATCTTTAATTTCTATTAATTAATCTTTAATTAATTTCTTCATTCAAATTAATTAATTAATTAATTTGACCTAGCTAGTTAAAAATATTATTGATCCTGCAGGTGGTCTATAATTGCAGCCCAATTGCCAGGAAGAACTGATAATGATATAAAGAACTACTGGAACACAAGGCTGAAGAAGAAGCTTCTTGGTAAGCAGCAGCGAAAAGGTAGTAGTAGCAGTCTAAAGCAAGAAATGAAGAGAGGAAATGGAAATGGAAATAATATTCCAATAATGGTTAATTCAGCTCATGATAATAACCAAAACCAAAACCCAAACCCTTATTGGCCAGAGCTACCTTTGCTAGCTCCAATACCATATTCCAACCAAGAACCACGCCTTAATGACCATGAATCTATCAGAAAACTACTTATCAAGCTTGGAGGAAGATTTTCTAATGATTATGATGATCAACTAATTCGCCACGCAACAAATCCTAATCCTCATCCTCAACAAGTCCCAAATCATAACATATCCTGTAACACTGATCACCAACTTTATGATCATCACCATCAACAACACATCAATAATAGTAATAATAATGCCTTAAATGAAAGTACTAGTGTTGTTCAATTTCCACAAGCACAAGATTTCCCTGTAGGGTTAGTTGAGGAAATGGCATACAATGTTAACCCACAACGATTAGATGGGCTGGAGTTTCTTCTCGCCGATGATATGTTAAATGATACATCAGTTAATGGGAGTAGCAGTAGTTCTGGTGAAATCACTACTTCTCTGGTTTATGATCCTGCTATGCCTTCAAACTGTGAAGGGATACAACAAAGATTATTGATGCATATGCAAGAATGTGCTTTCTATGATCATCATCAGCTGAGGTACCCTGCAGGATCTCTATAAATAATATCTGTTTTTGTACATTAATTAATACTACTATATATAAAATAATATAGATTTGTTTCTAGTAATTAATAGGGAATTGCTGGTGTACTTGAAGTCTTAATTAGAGAAAACCCTAGACAATATAATTATTTAAGCTCATTTATTTAAATTTGTGATGTGTTTTCTTTCCATATATTGACTAAAAGTATATATATGTGTGTGTGTTATTGTCTGATTAATTAAATAGCTCTCTTTTAATTTAATGTATTTCATCTTGATGAGTTATGTTTGCTCAAAATTAATCAATCAATTCAGAGCTTTATTTAGGACTTAAGACATGGTTGTAAATTAATTTGGATGATTAAAATTCTTAATTAACAAGAATTTTTCTTTTTGTAAGTAAAATATGAATTCATGAATATTGAGTGTTTTGAAAACCTCAATTGATGAATGTATACCTAGTTTTACTATATTTAAAATGCGTTTGGTAGGTCATAATGCAATGTAATTAAATACATTTCTAAAATAATGTTTATATTAAAAATGAATTTGATTACATTGCATTATAGCTTACCAAATATATCATAATGATTTTGTATTGTGTATACAAAAGAAAATAAAGATTAAACTGAAATGATTATTATGTACGTACTCTAACTAATTAATGCTTGTAGAAGATGAAAAAAAAAATTTACTTTGCCTATATATATATATATATATATTAGCCACATTCTTTCTTGTATAGTAAGTTTTAAAACCTAGGAGCTCGAAACATTATTCCTAAAATTCATAGAACCGCCTCCCGTGTGTATGAGTATGCAATCCTTTACAAGATGATTTGGTAAGATTTGGTTTAAGGAAATTATCCAATCCTCTTTTTTAAAATTTTTGAGTTTATAACGATAGGCTGGACTCAAATTTGCAAGGTTGATATATGTATATTAAACCAATGAGTGATTGTTTAATTCTTTAATTTAATCCTATAGCTAATTAAAAAGTACACCCTCCTTTTTTATATATATATAATTTTAGAAAATTTGTTTTGTTTCAATTTATGTGTCGATTTAAAAATTAAAGAAGATATTAATTATTTTTTTTTTAATTTTATTCTAATCCCTTATTTTATATAGTAAATATTCAATAAATTTACACATTTTTATATAAGAGTAATTTAGTCATATACAATTTTTTTTTTTTTAATAATTGAAGTTATTTAATAATTCAATTATACATATAAAAATAAAAGAAGAGTAATAAATAGTCCTCTAATAATACAGAAAACAACATACCATTGCTAGACAAGAGTCCACAAATTTTAATTAATTCCACAATAGTCAGCCACTCGAAAAGTATATGGCGGCTAACGATCTTGACCTTGCAAACAAATTAATTATCTCAAAGTTAATTAATCAACCTAACTATTCCTACCTGCTTCTTTTTATATTCTAGGGTTTTCATTTTTTTTTTTTTGGATTTCTTCATAACTTTTCTTGTTTTGTGAGTGCTTTTTGCATGAACTAAACTATCAAAATTCATAATGCTTAATAAGCCAAAATTTTAGGTCATGCAATTGATATTCCAATTCTGGCTTATAAAACAATATACATTTTGATCAGTTAGTAGTTTAATATATATAATAAAGTTTTGCAGCATAATTAAGAGTCTAATTGAGGTTGAAACTCTAAGATTAATCTTTTCTTAAAAAGAATTTTGGTGTGATAATGATATTAATTGATGAATGTATCTCTCGGTAATTTCAAAGTCCAGCAGATCATTTGTTGAGCAAGGCAACAGTTAATAAAGACCATAATGATGTATTTCTCGTTAAGTTAATTAATTTGGCCATGAGAAAAGCATTAATTCTTGTAATAATACAGTAACAGCTCAATTACAATTTTGAAGTCTGTATAGAATAAGCTAGTTTAAATTTTTAAATAGTGTCAAAGAAAGAATTATTAACTTTGTAACTGCATATAACTAATTAATTCGTTGTGTTCAAAGAGTGGGTTAAACACCTACCTCATTATCTTTGAATCTTCTTATCAAGATATATAGGTCTGGGTTAATTTGTATCTTTTGATTAGTAGTAGTAATATATACTACTACTTATAATTAATGAAATGTCTCCCATTTAGGTGGTATAGCTATCATATATTTGGTATAATAATTGTGAGAATGGCTTTTACGAATTGTAGATTGACACCTAACAAACACAATTACAATTAGTTAGAGATTCATCAACACAATCAACCCTAATCCAGCTGCATGTGCTTGTTTTCTATAGTAGATAATAAATTTTTAATCATATTTGGTTTCAATCAATATCAGAAATTAATAAAAATCTATTCTATATGTACCAAATAAATACTCACTACGTCTCATTTTAATAGTCTCATATTTCTATTTTGAGAGTCTCAAATTATAGTCCACTTTTCTTATTAAAAAAGAAAACAAACAAGTAGTTTACTAATATACTCTCATTTAATGTGCAAATTATATTAAATATAAAAAATTAATTGATAAAATTAATTATTTTCACTATATTAATTATACTTTCTTAATCTATGTGAAAAAATTAAATAAGATTATTAAAATAAAACGGATGGAATAAATAAAGCCTATTCTACGAGACACATAAATTTAATCATTCTTGTCTTAATTGGTTGTTCACTAACCATTGCCTCGACTTTCAACTCCACTTAATTACATGCCTATATCATTTTCCCAACTATATTTCTCTCAATATTCATGGTTTTCCAATTTTAATGGTTATGTTAAATCTTTTTACACCCACATATAATTCTTATATTGGACTCAGTTTATACATGAAATGTAATTCAATCTTTTCAGTTTTTAATTTCAAGAAAAGCTCATTGCTATATATATATTTGTAAAACTTTAACCGATACGCATATTTAAAATCACAATAATTAGTATACATTCAACTATAGTTTAACTGTTATTGTATATATATATATGTGCAGTTTCACAATATATTCATGTTCGAATTCCTTTTCTAATACAATAATAAAAAAATCACACAACGATAATAGGACAAACAAGGATTCAAAGCATTTTTTCTTTTTATCTAGAGATGTTGCCTAATTTTCATTTAATATACACAGTTTATTACTTAATTAGAATATATATATATATATTACTCTCTCTATGAACAAATGTAGGACTATATATATGGCTTGTATTAGTTGTTATATGTTACTTAATTATCTCAAGGATGTAAGATATGACATGAAAATATAAAAAAAAATACCAACATGAGATTAATATTAGAATCTAATTGAAACCCATTTTGAAATCAAACTATTTAATTATATACTGATTAGGTTGGGGAAGGTCAAAGAAGTGCAGTTTTATTATATATCATCCCTTTGGTTGACTTCAAGAAGCAAATATAGTGGCTTACAGTTGTGAGATTGTACATTTTCAGTTGAAAAAAAAAAAAAAAAAAAAAAAAAAAAAAAAGCATTACATATGGACACTTGACAAAGCATTTTTGGTAAGCGATGGTCATGATTTGTTAGAATTAGTTGACAAAATTTGAAACTGGGTAGCTATTTGGTCTAGCTGTATATTCAAAACTCTGGCCCCATACTTGCCACCACTCATCCATTACCATAAAAATAATACACAGATTCAACTCAATGGGAAAAAAAAAATGAAATAGCAACAATATTATTATTAGAATTTAGAACATAAATGATTGAGGTTATGACATTACAAATCATATGGTACTAATTTTTTGTTTGCACTTATATTTTGTACTTCATTTTATAATGATGGCATCATGGCATGGAGCAATAGTGTATTTCAACTTTTGATGTTAATAAATGGAAAAAGAGATGGAGTTATATTTCGTATTTTTTAACATATCAAGAAATAATTAATTTTATATATATACATATACAAACACACTTGTGAACTTCCATTTCTTTGAGAGCCATGTTAGAAATTCAAGGCAATCAACTGAAAATCTAGTGTGAGAATGACCTGGGGATTGAGTAAAATTTTGTTTAAGATCGAATATGCCCCTTCTATGAGGAACAAAGTGAATAAGCACAGGAATTAATTGGAAAATAAAAAAATAAAAAAGAGCTTAATTTTTATTATTCTTGCCAAGAACTACCATTTCAATGCATAAGTTAGGGCAATTCAAAAAAAAAAAAATGCACAAGTTAGGGAGCTCTTAAACTTCAATCCAATGCCTTAAAAATGTGTAAAATGACTCTTAAAAGTCAGCAATTCGTCTTTAATATATATTTAGTGTTTAAGGTGCTCTGGCTTCATATATAAATATATTTTCTATAGCCCTATAGTTTAATGTTATTCCTCAACTTCAATTTGTGGCATAAAAATTATTGAACTTAATAAGCAATTGCAATAAAAGTCACTCTTACAAAAAAATTCGTAAAAATTTTGTTGAGATATTCGTATGATTACCATATTTTAATGAAGTTTTGATTTAACTGACCAAATAATAGTATTTATATTCTTTTTATGAAATAAATAAATAGAGATGTGACATAAAAAATAAAATAAAATAAAATAAAAGAGAGAGAGAGAGAGAGAGAGAGACTATTTCTTGATAAATTGGAAAAAAAATTCATTAAAATGTACATATATATTTATGTGGCAACTGGCAACTACATCAAAATTTCAACAATTAATTAATGAGCCTAGCTTGTCAAAATTTTGGTGAAAATTAATTGGGTATTATTAAAATGATTTATTAAGGGGGTGTTTAGTATTATTGTGATTTTTTATTTTAGGTTTTTTTTTTTCAAATTTCAAAAAGAATATATATTAGAAAATATTTTTAAAAAAATTATTATTTTTTATTTATTTCATATTTATTCAGAAATATTTTAAAAACAATAAATTCTATTTTTCAAAATTTTGTTTTTCTTTTTAAAAAACAGAAAATAATATCAAACGGATTCTAAATTTAATAATTTTTATATATTAGTGTGTGCGTGTATATATATATATATTGAAATATATATACACACAAATACAAACACAGAAACAGAGAAGAGACACGTATATACCTCAAAAGTATGATAATTTTGAAGAGGCATAATAATCTTTATATCTTTCACACACACACTATACACTACCAATATAGAAAGTTGAAATCTCAACCCACTCTCCGTTAGTCCATCCACAAGAAAATGAACTTTTGTGAATAGGAGATGCACACATTACGCCCACACACACACACACATATATACCTCAAAAGCATAGTAATTTTGAAGAGGCATAATAATCCTTATATCTTTCACACACACACTATACACTATCAATATGGAAAGTTGAAATCTCAATCCACTCTCCGTTAGTCTATCCACAAGAAAATGAACTTTCATGAATAGGAGATACACACATTACGCGCTCGTGCGCTCACACACATATATATATATATTTTAAAATGTATATACACATAAATACATATACAGAAACAAAGAAAATATACGTACATGGATAACAATGAAATTCTCCCAAATATTTTAATGCTTGATTTTTTTTTTTTTTTTACAGCTCAATAAATATAAATATAAATATAAATTAAGTAACTCTGGCATGGGAAAGTCCTGATGCATATTTGAATAAACCCTAATATTAATTATTATAATCTTAAAAGGAATATCCCTGATGAAGAAGAAACATAACAGAAAAAGCCCTAAGCAAAATACCAAGATTTTCAAATTTGAAGCACTAAAACCACTTTCTATCAATTTAATGACACAATTAACAATAACAACAAAAGTATCCGTGATTAAGGCTTTGGCAAGAAGCAACTCTATAGCCCTGACAACAGCCAAACGACGACGACTTGTGTCATTTCTTCTTTTTAATATTGTTGTACCTTCCATTATTAAATGGGATATATTATTATATAGTATTAATTTGTATATAAATATAATGATAGTGACACTCACTAACATGATAAATTCGATCTGGTAAATTTGTCCTACTCTTAGACCTCACCATCTTTTTTTTATTTGAATTTCATTAAATTTTTTTTATTTTAATAATACTCTATATTTATTATTTATATAATTAAACTAATAAAAAATGTTCTTTGACAATAAAAAAAAAATAAAAAAATAAAAAATGTTTAACAGTGAATAGTTTATGCTGTTGCCAAAAGATAAAAATATCCACTGTCGGTTGAATTTTCATTTAATTGTCTGATTATGATAGTTATTACATTAATTTATGCATTTTCTTTTTGCACATTGCTTCATTAATTACAAACGGTTGCATTATTAATTTCAATTGATTATTATAATTCCATAATTAAATACATGTCTCATATAATTAATTACTTAGAATTATATAATAATTATAATAAAACATATTTATTTTAAATTCATCTATTAAACTTATTAATATATTTTTTTATAGTATAACATTTTCATTGAAATAAAAATTTTTACTAAAAGATTTTAGACCCACTTCATATGCAAAGGTTGAAATCTCAATTACGTTAAACTATTATCATTAAAAATAAAAAATAAAAACCCTCTAATGCTTGCAAAATGAATAGTTGGATTTAAATTGTTTTCTTTCATAAATTCCAATTTTGAATATAAAAATTTATTGAGTTTATTATTTAAATACCATTAACTTGAAATTATTATATACATATTGATCCTGTCGTGCATCGAAGCAGTAGGTGGTTCAATTTATATATATATATTTCCTTTTCCTACATATATGTATAGAGTTAATTATTGGGAAATAAAATTTTTACATTAATTATTAAGAATCTAATTTTTCTTAATGCCATATATTTTTATATTATTGAAAACGGTCTCTCTTCTTTAAAAAAAAAAAAATACTCCATCCGTTTCAAAATATATATTATTTTATAAAAAAAATTTAAAATATCTATTGTTTTAGGATTTCAACAAGGTATTTATTTTTTTTTTAATTTTACATTCCAATTATTTTTCCAGTAAAAATTTGCATTAATTATTTTTGTTTCTTCACACTAAAATTTAAAAAGAAAAATTGATATTTTAATTTTTTATCTTTATTGTGATAATTTAATAATTTTTTTAACCTATCTGTCAAAATTTTAAATACCAGATATTTTGAAACGGATGAAATATTTTATCATAGGAAGAAAAATATTTTGGTTTGTATGATGTGACCCATTTGGGTTCTGAGCCCATCATAGTTAGCCCATAAGTAAATTCCAAGTGCAGGCTTATTATGGGCTCATTAGCGGTCTTTAGCCCACAATCATAGGCCCGCTCCTCTAAACCCTAAAGAGAGGAGCAAAAAAGAAGAGGAAGAGAAGGCGATGTTGGGAAAGAGAAAAGTGAATTAACACACAGAATCCATCACTCCCTGCAATGGCGCTTCCGGCGTCTTCACTCTTTTTTTCGACTCCAAAATATCAGGTGCGCTTTGCTTTTTTTTTTTTTTTTTTTCAATTAAATTGATTAATTAACTTTAATCTCAGTATACATTTTTGTTAAAATGTGAAAACTTTGAATTCGATTTTTGTGATTTCTTATTAGCTTAGTTAATCTCACAAGTAGGGAAGTCCAAAGAAAGATCGTGAGTTTGTAATTAGCTACTAAACTTGCATGGCAGATCACATATTATTCTATAATTTTTAATTTTTAATGAACTAGTTCTTCTTGGTTACATTATCAATTTATCACTTTTTATGAGCTATTTGTTTTTGGTTTTATACTTTGTTTTCAAGTTGGGTTTTGCCCATCTTTGCTGTTGGGTGAAGATTATGATTATTTGTGATTGCAAGACTGGGGAAATTTGCATAGGTATTCCTGCAATATGCCCTGTAATTTTCTGCCAACAATTTGGCAACATATATAACATTTTCAGCCCTAGTTTGGTGCATCAAATACTAAACAAAATTTCCTCTGATTTCATTTTGTAAGTTCCCAATTTTCTAAGCCCTGGCCTCTACCTGAAGTATGCTTTCTCAAATTGTTCATATGTAAATAGAAAATAGAAGTGCTTTTCTTGAGGTTTCTCAAATTCTATTGCTTATAAAAAAAAAAAAAAAAGAAGAAGAAGAAAATACTAGAATCGAATGGCAGAAGCTCAACAAAAAATTTTGTGCATGACTTTATTTTTTTCCATTTGTACAGATTAAAATGTTCAAAAGCGAACCCAGTCAAATCCATAGATGGCCACTTTTATGTATGCATCCCCAACTATCTCCTCGTCGGTTCATGAAAATGGCAAATGCCCAGTTTGGACAGCCAAATAAGGTCAAATTAAAATTGAATATTGCTAGGGAAAGGTTGTGGGAGGCCACCCCCGACCCTGTGAAAGAGTTTCCTTGGAGAAAGGCAGGGGATGTGATGCTAAAGCGATTACTGTTTATTGGGCAGACAGCACTCAAATGGTCACTTGTAGCCATCTTCATTGTTAGTTCTATATCAGATGTTATATTTTCTATCTCTAGAAACCAGGAGTTGTTGATTCCCATTGGTCTCCTTATCGGATTCTTGATGACTAACTATTTGCAAGAGATACTGCAGTTAATGGTCCAAGTCTCAGAGGTAAGTTTTGTTTATGTGTTCTTGCTATATGTTTCCCATTCTCTCAAAGAGAATGTCAAGTATCTGTGCTGCTTTATGTGATCTTATTTGTTTTGCCTGTTGAACAGGACAAGGGATTCGACTTACCCCTTGCAAGTATCAGTTGCTTCTTTGTTCTTGTCAAGGTCATTTGTACATATTTTGCAGCAGGCACGCAAGTGTTTCTTTTACATGTTGCAAATGGTGGTTTAATGCAAGTTCTGTGGCTGTGGAGACATCCATTGAAAGGAAATGAACACAAGAAAGAGAATTTTATCACTGGTGGCCAAGATGCTTCAGATGCTGCAGATGCCGAGGAATAAAGCCAACCCAATTCATTACTTCTGTATATTGACAGTCTCTATCATGATTGTAACAGTTTCCACAGTTGAACAAGACATTCACAGAGAGATATTTAGGTCCAAAGTTCATTAGAGGAATGTGCATTCAGATGAGCAACCTTTTTTTTTTTTTTTTTTACCCGAGGATGTTGCTTATAGAACAACACACGAGTTTGCCCTTCATATTTGAAGAACAAGGGTAAAAGGAAACACACGACAAAAGTTAAATCCTCAATACATATCATTCAGAGATGGATAATCCTTAGTAGTTCATTTATGTTGTATCTAATCTTCATTTTTCGTTTTGTTTTGTTTTTCTTTTTCCTGCAACAAATGACCCTTCATTCACACTAAAAAAAGAATTTTCACCATGCTCACAACAGTTGTAATGCCTGTAACTGAAAAACACTATTCAAACCGATCCAGCCACTAACTATTTGAGTGGAAACAACAAATCAAAATTGCTTTTCTTTACATTTCCATAACATACAACAATCCCCACCACCTATGAAGAAAAAGAAAACCCTACAAAATGACACCCTCAATTCTATACCTATTTGTTTAACATTGAATTTTCCTATCAAGGGCCATAGTCCCAATACTACCTTCTGTATGCAACTTCAATGTATACGTGCCTTGCAAGTATTACTCTTCAAGGCGCCATCATCATCATCATCATCATCATAATAAGGCTGATGATGGTGTCAATATCTAAAGTGAATTCCGTGTAGTTTATATACAGAATGAATGAGATGCTAAAATTTATGTAGGTTATTCTCTTCCATAGTTGACAACAGCCCATGATTCACTTATTTCACTGGGTTCCTTTCCTGAAAAGCGGAAGGCAAAGCAAAACAATTAGTTTTCTGATTCTAGAAAGACAAATTCTTCCATGGATTTGTTGAAAACTCTAGTCAAACCTGGTTTAACGGCCTCTGGATCCTCAATTTTACTACAATGACGCGTCTGTGCTTCACAGAATTCATGAGAACTTATTGGGAACTGGCAATATGCCGAATGTAACTGTTCATAGATTTCATTCATTCTCCCAGACTGTTCGTCTCGTCTATCCATCTCGATAAGAACCTAATCAACTCAAAAACTTAGGAAACATGACAACAGAGAGAAAGAACTCTGAAGGAAAAATCCAATTCCATGACTACCTGTACAGCGTCCTTATTGAAAACTGGGGAAAATCTCTGCCTGCAATACTCATTAAATAGTAGAGTGCAAATAACCAGTGGAAAGGTGAATCCCGATGCAATTGGTGATTCTTTAATCCCAAAGACACCAATAGCAATAATTTGCATCAACACCAATGAAAAGATTGTTGTGTTGTGAACAATAGGCCAAAAATGCCCACCACCTTCATATTTTGGTATATATACATTGAGAATCTGCAAGATTGAAATGAACTAATATGAAAGGCACTTTTAAATTGAGAACAATTAATAGAATGAGATATCAGAGAACAGGCAACGAATGAATATTTCTATTAGAGGTGTACTTTCTTCCCATGCAGTTCCATCACCCTACCATTGAAAATCTAAGAAATTTAGATAGCCTCATTCCCTGAACCCAAAGAGAAAAATAAAAATATATACCCTCTAACAGAAATCTATATCCATCCTCAAAGTGATATAAGGAAGGAAGCATACTATTAACAAGAATAATTCCTGAAGTTAACATACAAAAGGCATGATTTACCGCACAAGTAAATAAATAGAAAAGAATATGCGCTTTGCTAAAGTGGTAATTCCAGACAATGTCTTCTAAGTTGTAAATCCCAATTGTAAGGAACACAATAAATAATCAGAATTTCTCTTATTCAATCCTACATTCTTAACAACAAAAACCAATGGACCTTTCTTCATTAAATTTCATCCATCTCTGGTTCCACATAAGTACAACAGTGCCTTCAATCCAAAAAGGCCAGTTGAAAAAAAAAAAAAACTCAAACCTTTGTGTGCATTATCAATTTTAGCCAATATTTTTAATTTTATAAATTTTTACCTCAACCTTTTGCATTGGTAACAATTTTAGCAATTAAACTTTAACTGACAAAAAAGGTACTTTATCAGTGAGTTAAATAAAAATATTTATTTTTTAATAAAAATGATATCACTGTCCTTATTCTTCTCTTGCTCCTGCTCCGTCCCTCTCTTTTTCCCCACTCCCACATTCCACAACCCCAAAAAAAAAACAATTGATAACAACAAAGTTCAATAGCAATTGCAAATATATTTTTTATCCTCCATGATTCTCTCGAGAGAGAAATAAAGCAATAAAGAATGGACTTGGACACGGTGGTATCGATGACCTCACCCAATCTAGGTTTCTCTTCAATTTCCATGCTATCCTATCTCTCTCTCTTTTTACTCTTATTTACTGTGAAGCTGTTTCCCATGTATGCTGAAGAATTTAAAACACACCCAATTCAGTTTGAAGAAATCTAAGGCACGTTGTTCTATCTTGGGGAATCTGAAATAGACCGAGTTCATTCCTAGGGAAATTGCAAAACACCCAGTTAATTTGTTTCTCTTTTTGTGTCGTGTGCTTTCATTAGAATCAAGAATTGAAGAATCTTTACAGCCATTCCAATTCCATGTTTGAAATTGTTTGCTTTGCTTTTACTGTTTCGAGGAAGAGGGACTCTCCAGGTAGTTCAATCTTTTTGCTTCTAATTTTGCTATTTAGGCCAATATTCCCATGATATGATTTTGAATTTCTGGATAGAGCCATAAATAATCAGTTAAGTGGTTATGTCATTCAGACTAAAATATAATATTTTATTTTAGTAATAAAAAAATTGCTAAAATTGTTATCAATGTGAAAGGCTGAAGTACAAATTGGTAAGATTAAAGGATTGGCAAAATTGAAAATGTGAGCAAAGGTGGATTTTTTGAGTGATTGGCCATCCTAAAAACAAAGGATAACTCCTAATGCAATACCAAGGAGAAAGTCCAATTTTGGCTATAATACCCATTCAAAATGCTAGACTTCAAAAAGCTGAAACAGAACCTCCAACCCCAACCATTAACTTGGCCCCCATTTACCTTCAAACATAAAGACCACCTCATATTCAGTCTTCGCAAATAAATTTACAAAAAGCATCCTCACAAGCTGTTCAACGTCACAGCAAATACATAAATGAACTTGACAGTCATATAATAGGCACAAGAAAATCAAGTGATTAAATCAAATAAAAAGCTAGTCAACAGTAAAATAGGGAAAAAGAAATAGTTGGCAATATGCAAGATTGAAAATTAATTGCTTTAAGTTGAAGAATAAAGTGCATGAGCTTGAAAACACAATTAATTCTGAAAACAGACATTGCTCGCTTGCTTGCACAGAGGAACGTGTGAAGTAACAATCTACTCAAGCAATGCACACAATATAAATGAGTGCAGAAAGCAGAGATAGAAGAGACTCACCTGGTTACGGTATACAAGGAAAGCCATGAAAAAGTAAACCAGCAAAAAGGGCAATATTAAAGGTGCCATGATTGCACAAGTGAAGCCAATAAGACCAAACAGTAGGACCCTAGGAACTTCTGTATGGTATGGGAAGGTCATGAGGTCATCAGATGAATCTTCTTGGTTTCTAAGAATGAATTTTTTGAACATGTTGATGCCAAGAGGAAAAAGTTGCATCACTTCACAGGCCAGACTTGCCCAACCTGATGTTAAAACGTAAGTCATGAAGAAGCTAGCCTGTAAATATGAAAACAATAGTTATAATAGAATAATCTGAACTTTATGGTGGCATATTATAGTGACTTTCAAAGCTCTCCATTTTTAGAATCCAATAGGAAAAAATAAAATAAAACTGTCCCTATAAGAGGTTTATTTTCACTAGCCTTTTTGTCAAATATGTTGCATGAATATTTATGTTAATTATAAAAATGTCCTAAATATTTTCAAGAATTTATATATTCAATATCATATAATAACAACAACTACACAAAAAGATGAAAATAAACCAACTTGAAATCTTAGGAACCATTTAAATTATAAATCATGTTCATGTTTAGCAAAATCTCTCTATCAATATATTTTATCAAATGGCATGAAATGACAAGGCAAATTTTCATTTTAGATTCCAATTGTAGATACACTAACAATAATTCTTGTTGTATCCTGAGTTCCCTCTTTCTATGACCACTTGTAACTTTTAACATAAATCTTTTTTAGATTGAAATGAGTTTTCTCCGCAAAAAAATTTTCTCAAACTTCGATCTACAGCACAGAATATTAGAACACCTGTTCTTGTACTTTAATTAACATTTTAACAGTTAAATAAAAAAAACTAACAAACAATAGAAAGATATAAAACTAATAAATTCTAACTTTTTCAATGCTAGTTGTTATACATAATAGGACTCCTATTCCATGAAATATATGAACAATATTATAATTGGGAATTCTCATAAGCAATCAACATTTGATATGCATCGCAGGACCAATATTAGTAGTTAAAAATTATTAAAAAGACCAATCACAATTATTCATTCTCACAGTAAAAAGGGTCATTTTTGGTCTAATGAATGTTTTAACACGCCCCATTATTATGTGTAGGATAAATTAAGTGCTATTGATTTATGCCTTCTTTAGAATAGTAACAAAAGATTTATAATCTAAAAACTTGTATATAAGATGAGACCAGAAACAAAAAGGGAAAAAGAGCCGAAGTAAAAATAACTAAAAAAGGAAAGAAGCAGAACTAACAGAATTAAAAAGTAAATAGATATGCAAGCATCTCAATAGAATTGCATAGTTACAGGATAATTGCATCAAAATCACAAAAATGTCACCTGAGTAGGTATTGCTTTGGCAAGTTCCATTGGTATGTCTCTTACACTAGAGAAGACATTCAATTGACTAATAACGGAACCAGAGAACACATTGACGAAGAAAACATTCCAAATCGTGAAGTATAAGATTTTCAAGCCTGCACTCCTTTTCCTTCCACTACGGGAGACATGCCCTTCCACTGATGAAAAGAACATCATCATCGGTGGAACAGTATACAGAAACAACATTAAGATGACACTTGGCAAGTAGCCTGTTACCACATGGTTCATAAAGTCCCTGCGAAAAAGCACAAATAAGTTTGCAAGCAAATGTGAAAATTTTAGGATTTGTAAACTAATTACAGGTTTCCAAATTTTTTCTCTTCTTTATCATTTCTTCTCCAGCTGTAAAGTGAAAACTTTAAGGATATGACATGTTACAAGAAAGGGATGAAATGGTAGTCTATTTGGATCCAACCAAAATTCGACAATTCCATTAGATTGAGCCACCAACAGTATCGAATAAAAAACACAAAAGGCTTGGGGTAGGTACTAGAAATGAATAGCTCGCTGTAAAAAAGGATGACCTGACAACACAACAAAAGCATTTATTGATATACAAAATAAGTATGGACTGATAAGCTGGAACATCAATATCAATTTTATATTGTATGTCTATGTTTTTCAATGCATAGGATATTCTCCAATGACTCCTCTACTGCTAGAATTTTCCAATAATAATTGATTAAAGCAGCTTTTAGAGATTAAAAAAAAAAAAAAAAAACTACCTGTAGCCTGTGTGCCATTGTCGTCACGTAGTGGTATATTCATATAATGATGTGATCTAGAGATACTTAATACTCTAATTACTTAAAGATGCAGATATAGAACAGTAAAAAATAATTTGGTTTATGCTTTTTGGTAAGCTGACAAATTAAAATCTCCTGAAATTTCTCATATCCAACTTGGTAAATACAATGTGAGATCTCTTATCCTTTTAAACATGAAAAGAATCAACAAATAAGCCACATCAAAAGTAAACACTTAACAGAATAAAAAAATGGCAAGCAATCAAGTATTGACCACCACTCATCATAACATTATAATACTTACTGTCTTAAAAGTCCTCTCAGAAATGGGAATGTTCTTGATAGTTTATCTAGTTGAGTCAAGCCTTGCACAAATGTCACAGGAATAAGAAACAAGAACATGAAGACTATAGCAGCCAATAATGTTGCTATTCTACGGAGCCATAGTTGTTTGTAGGGTATAGAGAGGTTTTCCCATAAAACATCATGTGGTTCTGGGGCCAATTCAGTCACCCACAACATGGGATTTGATGATTGAAGCATTTGAGTGGCAACCACTGCATTATAGCGAGTCTTGAAAAAAACAAACGCAGCAGAACATTCCTGTATTATACGAAATATAGGTTTAGCTACCATTCCATTATTTTGATACAAGTTACCAAAAATTGAGAACAAATACTCACTGTTAGACTTCTATACCCACATGAAGGACACAATTGAACAACCAAAAACTGATGCCAATCTTCCATATCCAATGAATTACTGATTCAGCATCAGTATCAATTTATTGAGTTTATCATAATTTTATATAAGATAATACAAAAAACCTGACTTAGCAAATTAACATGGTTGAGGGCCTTATTCACATGGGGAGAAAAAGTGGATTTAGTGATCATGGGCACAAAGTTACAAGAGGAAATAATACCAATGCCTAAGAAACATATGCTATCTATATCTATCTAGCTATCTGTCTGTCTGTATATATAGACCTTAACTTCTTAAGGGCTAAATAGATAGATAGATGATTCTGGAATGGTTGAGATCAGGCCTGATTTGTAAACCTTAAATACAAGATCAAAGCATTGTGGTTGCAGATATTGTAAGTGGTTGATATGAGCACTCTTAACAGACAGTAAAAATGTATGATACAACTAAACTATAATGCCATATAGTTATTTATTCTTTAATTCAAAGCTAGTAAGGGCAAAGATTAGATTAACAACAAAGATTTCACAACAAAAATATATTTGTGGGAATGATAAAAGGAATACTACTTAAAAAGATGCAGAGCAGCATAGGAGATTGGTAAAATATAAGCAAAGATCATCTATCTCCTACATCAGAATCAAAAAATTTGATTGCTCAAGATTCTTACATCATCCTTGGTAGCCACATTCAGGTTAGAAAAACTGATGTCATCCTTGGCATTGTCTACTTCACTAGTGAGGATCTTAAAAGAATTTGTATCTTTTGCACAAAGACAGCATGGCCTAAAACTCGACCGATCACTAGGAACAGGGATAAGCATCTTGCACATCTTCTCTGCATCCACCTGCAAAGAAAAAATTTGCCAAAATCATAAATAGAATGTACCATAAAACACTAAAGATGCAAGTGGAAAAAAGGATACACGAGAGAGATGATCTAGAATAAGTTCAATCTACAGCACTTAACCCACTACTTTAATATACCTGTGAAAATAAATTACACATAAAATCTATATAAAGCAAGTAAATATATTAAAATATAATATGATAATATGGTATATTACAAATAATTTACTATAATTATGAATTAAGAGTAGGCTCCACAGATTTGTGGAAATGGTTACAATCCCTTACTCAAGCAAAAGGGAAAAGTTATTGCATATATGTCAAAACTACCACAACGAAAACTTAATGATACCTCCTAAATTCAAGAACTTCCTAGTCTAGAAAAACATGACATAAAATTAGGAATCTAAATTGAATGCCCAAGATCATCATAATCAACACCAGCTTATTATCTCAATTCATTTCAGGTCAATAATTCTTGTGCCAACTTATAAAATAAAAAAACCAAGTTCAGATAATGCACAATTCAACATAAAATCTTAGCATCTACTTTACAAAGCTAGTTAGACTCTTTGTTTGCTACACATACGATGGCCCATCATTAATAATATTAATTAAAAAAAATAGAAATTAAAAAAAATGGATGTCTAAAAAATGTTTATGTGATTAGTTAATGATCAAATTTTGATATAGCTCCTACGGCCAATAATTTTTCTACTTGAGATCTCATATCATTACATATAAAACAGTTTGTCATAATTGATATTGATGAGAATTTTTATTGATAATATTGTTAATTTGTTGCATTTAAATTAAGTAAAATATAACTAATTACATAGAATAGTAATAAACATATAACTCTAATTTTTATTATCATATAGAATAAGAAATTTCAAATTATCCTAGATTGATAAACATTAGTTGACTATTTATGCAAAGTCTAGAGCCATAAATTGATTCTTAAATATTTCAATAAAAAGAAAAGAAAAAACTAAAATCGGCATAAAAATAATACTTATTAAAATTGAGTTATAATTCATGATATAAAATATACAAATTTGGAAGCTTAATTGCAAAGTTATTCAAAATATAAAGGGTGCGTTTGAGATTGCTATTAGGGGGTCAAAAAGCGCTTTTAGAATTTTTTTGATTTAATTGATTGATTTTTATTATTTTTTATAAACTGTTTTTTCAAACTTACTTTTGGGAAAAGCATCAATTTACCTGCTTCTGAGAAAAAGCAATTTTAAAAATAATATAAAATTTTTTTGTTGAAAAGCGCTTTAAGGAAACTCAATACCAAACGGGGCCAAAATTATTTTAAGATATTTTATTAATTTAAAGACATGCAAATATAGTTGTTACTTAACATTTTTGTGAAGTGAGGTTGTTACAAAAAAAAAAAAAAAAAAATTATGTATGCATAAAATATAGATTCTACTAATTTATAATGTCAAGGACATTTTAGTCAATTAATATGTAGATGACTTGTAAATAATTTTAAAATTTTATCATGGCTATAATGGTGATTCAAGGTTTCATTTAAAGCTCTTTTTATACATGCATATAACTACTAAATGCATAAAAGTATAATACAACACATCAAGGTCGAGCTCTAGAAAATGGTTAAAGATGAGAATGTTAAGAGTGGAGCATGCCAAGGCTACAAAGTGCGAATATCAATGTAGAGAGTAATAATACAAACGCAAATTGTCGAGCAACAACCTAGATCATGACTCCAAAAGTTCAAATAAAAGATTGAACCATCAAACCTTCAAAAAACACATAAAGTTACAAAATAATAATAATAATAATAATAATAAACATTAGTTTTTACTGGAAAAGGACTACTTGATTCATAGATTTATTAAATTATGGCCCCAAAAAAAATGACATGCTGACCACATGTGATGGAAGTGAAGCTTTATCTAGTCTGTAAACAAATAAAGAAAATAATGACATTTGCTAATCAGCCACTGTTTGATACAACAAAAAATGTCCAACAAAAATCTTATTTGATCCTACAACCATTCATATCAAAGATGCTTAGCAGTATTAAATTAGTAGACAGTCAATCAAGTATCATGGTATAGCACTTATCAATGACAATCATAAGATCATAAGTGCATTATCATGCAGTCATCTAATCTAACAGATGACAGTTACTAGCCTACAAAGAAAATATGGAAATACATTATTAGCATAATAATTAGATGGTCCTGGGTTTATGCTTTATGAGGCTTTATTTAGCCTGAAATGATGAACAAGATCACCTGATAAAAAAAAATAACTTCAAGCAAACTATTAAATCACACAAATTATCCCTTACCAGCAGAATCACACAATCATTTAGATCCTATTTGATTCAGATTATGTTCACTGATTAAGGGATTAAAATTGATAGAATCAATTTTTATTTTGAACCAACTATAAAACCAGTTTTCATTAACCAAAATATAACTAAGAATCTTATGAGCACTTCAACCAAAAAGTGATTTAATCGACAGCTAAATATGTCTAAAGCATTACATTACACGCAAATTATGTTAATATAGATATAAAAAAAATCAGCTGCACACCATTAATTTCTGAATAATGCCCCGTCGATACACCATTTGGTGAGACAAGTAGCTCGATGCATAATAATTTGTAAAGAAATTTTTCACTGTATCACTGTATGACCCTCCTGGAGACCATGGAATTGAACGAACAAGAATGGTAAAATGACTTGGATTCAGATGAGACCTGGTTATATGTGCTAGCCTCATTTGAGTAATGCTTTTATACTCCTACAGAAAGTCACAAAGGTTAAATAATCATAACATACTCCCATATGCACACATAAGGGCAGAAACAAATGCATTTACTATGAATGCAAAAAAAGAAAAAGGTTTACATCCTTACAAAGTACAGGAGAACACAGGCTCCGCAGGTTATGACATATAAAGCAAGACAATGTGCCCAAAGCCTGAAAAGGGTTAAAACAAAAGATTGCGATGAATGAGTATGACATATTTTATTGTGTAAAAACATAATTTACATAAATTTACAGGATTGATGTCATAAATTGATATCACAAGAAACAACAGTTGGCAAAACAACCAGAAAGTATTCTCATTTTTATAAAACTAAAAAATGGATTGTTTTCTCTCAACCTTAAAAGGAAAAAGCAAAAGAAAGAAACAAGCAAATAAAGACAAGGGCAAATGAAAAATTGTGTAGTTGTAGGCAACATAAGCAGAGGCTACATTAATGCTCAAAGTACACTATCAGGCAGACCTACAAGCCTAAAAGAGGACCAAACAGGTCCAACTTCTCATTTCCAATCATTACCAAGATGGTTTACTAAATAAAGGATTCATCAAGAAACTAAATTTCATACCATCTGGAACCTTCTTTGACATTCCCTATTGTAAACACATCCAGTGACTCTGCTGGAATCTGCTTGTGTTGCATCTCTTTGCCATAATAATTCATTGGAAGCACTAGAAGAAGGCAAATGATTGCAGCAATAGAAAAGATGCGGATGCTGTAAAGGAAGAAGACATAACCATCCGTAGTTAGAGACATGCTAGGATGGAAAGTGATTCTAACAACATAGATATCGTAGATTGTGATCTTAGAATGCCCAATCAGCAGCAACAATATCTATAAATTAAACTGGTAGGAAAACAAATTCAATCACCATTGGTATACTTCTTAAAAGATAACGTAACTCACGGACAGATATTGTGGGATTAATGATCTTTCCTGGAAGGAAAAATAAAAATCTCTCACCACCAAGATCTGCATTCATTAAGATCCAGCCAAAAGATCTAAATCATTTTCTTTTATCAACTTAAATTAATTTCCTTCAAGTTTGTAATGCTGTTTATTACACTAGCCAGATCAGCTTTTTGGTCTATTGTTGTCCAAAATAAAAGTCTACTATCATCCACCTCCTTGGGAATTGGGATGGTTCTTTGAATGAAGAAAATATGTACATTAGTGTTTCTACATGCATCTACCAGAAACTAAAGAGAGATAAAGAACAGGTCTACAGGTAGAATATTCAACAAAAATAGTTTAGTCATTTGCTTCACGCTTTCTACTTAGTCATCAAAAAGAACTATCATAAATATAATTTAATTAGCACCACATACACACTCAAGACAGAATTTAATCACCCGAAAGTGAGCATCCTTTGAAAAGCCAATGCATCAAGGCCACCGATGGCCAATATTTCTTCTTCAGTTGTTTCCCAAGCCTTCACGATCCAACTAGTAGAGGGCACAAATCTCTCAATAGAGAAGAAAGCATCATTCCTTATACGTACTGAAGCAAGCCTCCGCCCAAAATACACAACCCTGTTGCTCGGTTGTTTTCTCAATATCGAATACAATGAAAAAAGCACCACGCACAGACCTATATTGATCCCAGCTGAAGTCAAAAGGGCAGCAATGTCCATCTGTCTCCACTCACTGTATCTGTAATAATTGCAAATCTCATTGCCAAAGTGGATAACAGATATAGAAATTCATTGCAAGAGAAACATAAAAATTTATAGCATGCTTTATGTGCATCACTCATGCACACCAATGACTAAACTTGAAGAAAATACAAGTTCAACAAATGTTTCTACTTTTGAACATAAAAGCAAAATCTTTAATAAATTAAATGCAACCAACAAGTGCTACACCAATAATTTACAAATCAGAATCAAAAAATTTCCACATTACTGTACATAATTCTAGAATGAAACCAAGCTATTCCTAATTCTAACACTGCTTAAATCTTACTCAAAAAGAATAATAATCCTCAATTCTAATACCATATTCCCCTTTAGTCAAAATTTATTCTTCTGTTCTGCCAACACCTCCTATATAAAAATTTTTAAAAAAAATGCAACTTTCCTCACTTCACCTACTCTACAATTTAAAAAATAAATGGGTTTTAAATTTTAACCAAAACCCAAAACAGCATATACAAAACCCAGAACAAACATAGCAATATTAAACCAAAAATTGGAGGGAAAATCTAACTAAACACAAAAACAAAGATTTAGAAACGGTACCTGTTAAAAACTCTTATAACTCGAGCAAGAATTCAATCAAATGAAGATAAATCGAAGTAAAAGAACGTGTTAACAAAACATAAAAGAAAAAAGCGAAGCAAAAAGAACATTGAAAAATCGTGTCAAAGGCTTATATGCCATTGACACGCGGTTGCTTCCACTTCACATGAACAAAAAGAAAATAAACACAAAAGAGATAAAATCATCAAATTTTCGAATAGAAATCCCTAAAATTAAAAACTTTTTTTTTTTTTTCCGGAAAACTTAAATTAGAAAGAGAAAATGTTGAAGTTGGTTACTACACGCAAAATTAAAATTATGGGTTTAGTTTTTTTGAATATTAATGGCAAAGCAATAAGGCAAAAAATTGGTAAAGCTGATTAGGGAAATGCCACGTTAACAGATTCATGGAGATTCGTGAGAAAGCGACGGAAGCTCCACGTGGCGGACAGGAAGGGGACAGGTCTATTGTGAAATGCTGAACCAACCAAACTATGCTCGTCATGAAACTAACTTTTAGATACAAGTGAGTGTGGTCACAGCGGTTTAGACGGAGTGTATGTTACGGTGTTTCGCGATCTACCTGGACTACAGAGTGGATTATGGCTTAGCTGGGCCTTAAGTGTCCGTTAACTATAACAGATGGGCCTTGTATGGCCTAGCTACTGCTGCGCGTCGATGAGATGATGATTGATGATGGCGATAATGATAAAAAATAATAATAATAATAATAATAATAATAATAAAGGGCAAACTAAAATGACTAAAAATTCACAACGTACGGATGATTCAAGGAGAATAGATGTAAATGGCTAAAATCATCACTCCAAAAAGATAAAAGAGTTGCATTCAAAATTCGTTAAAAATCCACTTTAAAAAATAAATAATAAAATATGGAGAGTAAATATTTAATATTTTTATTGATACTGAAAAGCTAAATTACAAAATGTGCTAGTAGGCCCATTTATGAGCTAAGTCAAAGGGCAAATTAAAATATAAAAATGAAATTTTTACAAAAATGTCTAAAAAAAAAAAAATTTAATATTACATTTTTACGCTTTAATCAATTTTCTTAAAATAAATACACTGTTTGATTATTTTTTTACAAAAAAAAACTTTATGTTTTTCTGTGAAATGGTATATATTGGGTTTATTTTGAGTTTACTCGTAATATATTTTAAGTTTATATTGGGTATATATTTAATATACACTTGTTAAATTTTTAATGTTCGTTTTTAAAATTTATATTCTAATTCAAAATGATATTCATTCAATATATTTGGTATATATTTAATATATTTTAGTAAAATTTGAAAAAATTAAATTGTTGGTTGATTCATTATTTTAAAATTTATAAAAAATATTAAATTAAAAATAATTATAATAACAACAAATGATATATTCTTGATATATTCTGAGTATACAAAATTAATTAAACATACACATTAAATCAATCAAATATACAAATAAAATAAATTAAATATATATCCAAAATAAAAGAAAAATTACAAATGTTAACAAAAACGGAGAAAATATATAAAATCTTTGAAAAGGTTGTCACACATTTAAAAATTTAGAGGAAAAAAAAAACCCATATTTATTAACAAAACCAGACTCTTCATTCAAACATTTGGCTAATTTCAAACATGAAAATGGCTCTGATTCTTGGAATTGTCAATTCTCCTCTCCTTTCCTCTATCTAGGAAATTGAACAATTAATTGCCATAATATTTTTTGCTTAAGCAACAAACAACATGGAGATAAAAAAAAAAAAAAAAAAATCCCCAGATTCTTATTTTTTTACCAACAATCATTAGATTTTTTTCTTGATTCAGCTTATGTTTTCAAAGGGATTTTAAGTGATGGAACTGCGGTTGCTGTGAAACGGATTGAGAAAGAAGAGCGTGGTGACAAGGAATTTAGATCTAAAGTTGCTGCAATTGCTAGTGTTCAACATGTGAATCTGGTACGTTTACTTGGGTATTGTATTGTACCAGGAGGAGCTCGATTCCTTGTATATGAGTTTATCCCAAATGGGTCTTTAGATTGCTGGATTTTCCCCAAAAAAGGAAATCGAAATCTATCTGGAGGTTGTTTGTCTTGGAAATTAAGGTTCAGAGTTGCCATTGATATTTTCATGAATCTGGGCCAATGAAAGTGAGAGAGAGAGAGAGAGAGAGAGAGGGGGAGAGAGTTGAAACAAATAACCGAAAGAAATGAAAAAAATGTGTAAATGCTTATAAAAAAAAAATAAAATTTGCAGAAAAGTTATTTTTATAGGATGAGCTTATAAAAGTAAATAAAATAAAAAAATAAGTAAATGATGTAATTTCCTCTATAAAAATTTTATAAAATAAAAAATTACAAGTTTTTTCAAATTTAAATAACTTCCTAACTAATAAAAATGATTTATAAATACTTATATTTTTCCTATATGGTGAAAAATATAAATATAAATGATAAGAAAATACTAGACTTATAAACAAAGGAAAAGATTAAAAAATAAATTAAATTAATAATTCATATTCGGTGTCATTTAGGGTCTATTTGATTTAGCTGTAATCATCAGAGCAGTTAATTGTGACTTGTAAGTGGCTAGCGGTCAATTGTTAGCAATTGAGTATTAATTTAATTTATATTTAATTATATAAATGCATATAGATATTAAAATTTTTAAAAATAAAAATGTATATCTTTTTAAATTAATAGTAAATATTTTTCATAGCTATTTTAAATTTTAATTATTTTTCTTATAAAAACTAATTTTTGAATTTAAAAACTACAAATTGATCTAAAAGCTATCTTTTAATACAAATATCAAAATCTAGTTGTTGAAAGTATAAATACTAATTTCTAATTTTATTTTACCAAATACTCTATATTAGATATTCAATCACTAACGGTTGTTTTTTAAAAGTTAAACCAAACAGACATTTAAATCATTCAATTAATCATTAGTAATTAAGTTTTGAAAGTTTTTGTTTTTCTTAAAATGAATGTAGGTAAAAATTAATTAAAGTAAAACTATTAAAACGCTTGTTGAGTCACTGTTTCTGAAACAGTAACTCATCAAACTTACTTTTTTTTAATTTTTTTACTTTTTAACTTTTATATGGTTTTTTTTATTATTATTTTTTTACTTTAACTTTTAAATGGGCTTTGTGAGTCATTGTTCATATGACTAGAGGTATGCAATTGGTCCGTTCGGTTAATAATTTTCATTAACTGAACAAATCAAAATTAAATATTAACCGAACCAATTTAACCTGTCACGATCTGAACTTCGAGGGCACGTGACCGGCACTAGGGAACGAAAAAGCATAAAGCTTCTGAAACCCGTAGTAAGTATAACTAAACAGTAAACAATAAAACATATAATATGACAATTGTAACTGTCACAAAACAAAGCTATGGGCTTACTGTTAAGTAGAACCTGAACATAACATCATATCAAACCACTTAAGGCTAAAAACATTAATCATATCATCATCATCAACATTCTGTTACTGCTTAACAGAACATCACATAAATCATACAACTGAATATAATTATAGTTAACACAAATAACAATGCGAAGTTCTAAAATTTTTATTTTTTCATCAAAAGAAATATTTACATAACCATATAAAATAAAAATAAAAATAAAAACTCACTGCCGAGGAATAATGGCAGGAATAACTCAATTATAATCTCTTCTCAAGCTCATCCTGCAATCCTGGAAAAATGTTAAACAATAATGAGCGTTCGACTCAATGAATGATACTAACTAATATATTAACCTAGTGTCATACATTCATTCTTTATAAAAATATTTTCATACATCGTGTCACAGAGACAATCATTCACATAATCATCCAAGTATGGGAATTAATCTATAGGAACCACTCTAAACCTCAATATGGGGAGCCGATCCCCTCCATTGGCTCTCTAAATTCCAAACATACGGCCACAGTGAGACTAGCTCAAACCCGGCCAAACATCATCATCATCATAATTATATCATATAATCATTATCAGAACCCTATATGGTCCTACGTCATTATAATCTCATCAAAACATACACATGTAATCCATAACATAATTCATAATACAACATTCACAATCAAATGCTAGGATGCCTTTTATGTATTTGTAGTGCATAATTATATACATATATAACATACAGTACATGCAATGCATGATATGCAGGAAAACATATTAGAAAGTATCACTCACAAACTTGACGAAAAACTCAACTAGCTCGCCTCTCGGATTGTGACATATGGCAGCTAGGAAGACATATGAAACATATAAACTAGACAATAAATGAAGTATATTAGAATACAACCACCTTTAACTTTAACCTTTAAAATGATACTTGACGACTATAAAGATTCTGTCGAAATTTCAGCAGAATCTCCTCTATAACTAAGACATAACCCCATTGAAACAAAATAATTTAAACACTTCAAATGTGCCATCAAGGCTCACGTTAATCAATCACAGCTCAATGATCCCTCCTGGGTCTCCAATTCAACAATCATCTCAATAATTTTAATTCATCATCAAAGTCAAACTCAATTCATAAACATTATTTTAATAAATTTAATTTTCGATAAAAATTAAACTTAAACTTATAAAATGTTTTAACACTCATATTACATCAATATAAAAATATACTCAATTAAGTAACTTTAAAACTTAAATATAAAAAGAAAACTCTTAATTATATAAATTCGTATTTCTCATAAATTATTTACTTATAATAATACCCATGAAAATGTTTTAATTAAATTTAACTATACATATCTCGGAAGAAAATTACATACTTAAATTAATTTCTATAAAAATCAATTTAGTTCATTATATTCATATATATGCATAAATACATTAAGGAAATATATAAACAACTCATTTTTGATATTTAATTAAAATAATATAAAACTTATAAATCTTTAATTTCATTTATCCAAAATGATTTATTTAAATATAACTTACTAATTATAAAATATATAATTAAAAGAAAATTATCAATAATATTAATTTATCTCAACAATTTCATAATATCTCATACTTAAACCAATTTAATTCTAATATCATTCAATTAATTTACTTTCATAAAATTATTTTC